>CACVCL010029252.1:0-76847 GCA_902729485.2 Mus minutoides | reverse complement strand
ACGCGCCCATATTTTCATGTCATCATATCAGTGTTTATTTTCATAACATGGCTTTGCTATCTGCCATAAGGCCTAAAGCTCAGCTCAGTCCTGAGTGTGGCCTTGACATCTGACCAAACAGGAGGACGAGTGACCGTGAATATTCTAACTAGCTGTGTGTTTTCTTTCCTAAACCAAATACTCCTCCTATAAGCAAGTCAGGAGCAGTGCCTACTTTTGTTCCAGCTCATGCTGGCCTGCAGATAGATTTATTCAAAAGATCTGGTAGTATCCACCTGTAGGAAACAGTCCATACTCTCCACTAACCCTGCTTCCCACAGCCACTCTGTCCTGAGTACCAACTCATATGTTTCCCTCCCTCCCTCCCTCCCTCCCTCCCTCCCTCCCTCCCTCCCTCCCTTCCTCTCTCCTTCTCTTCCTCTCTCTCTGTCTTTGTCTCTCTGTCTCTTTCTCTCTCACACACACATACACACTAATAGTAGATAAATAAAATAAAAAATAAACTCAATTTTTAGAGTTGAGGAGATGGCTCAGCCCATAAAGGTGTATGCCATGCAACCCTGACGAGTGTAGTTCTGTCTCCAGAAGTCATGTGATGGTAGAAGGAAGGAACCTTCACAGCATTGTCCTTTGAATGCCACTCATGTGCTATGGCACATTTGCATTCCCTACCCATCTGTCTGTCTGTCTGTCTGCACCACACATACAACAAATAAATAAAACCTAGAAAAAGTACTTATGGATTAGACATAACTGGGGGGAAATGATACTTAACTTCTACCATGCTTTGTCTGCTCTGAGACCAAAAAGGATGTTGTCTCCATAAGTGTCATCATGAACCTTCTTGGGACTGAAGAACCCCACTTCCTCAAGGAGTTATTTGTGGCCAGGTTCTTTGGGGAAATGAGTCAGGGTGAGGGGGTGAGAGATTTATTTCAAAGTGCTGAGATGAGCAGCCAGATACTCATCATTTAGAAGCTGGAAAGAAAAGGACCCTGGAGAAGGGCTGGTTAAAGTGAACTGTGTTTCCTCAGGAAGCCTGAACTCTCTGAGAACCTGAAGCCACCACCACCACCACAGTACCACTCCCTGGAGATGGTGCCTGTGGGACTGGCCTTCTGCTTAGCAGACCAGGCTCCATGCTAATTTTTCTTGACCTTCTCATGTGTTTCTTGTCAGCCGGGCCCTCGGTTGTTAAGCTTGCTTTAATTATGTGCATAATGGCTCATTATTTTTTATAAAGGAAGCAGCAAAGGAAACAATTATGCAAATGAGCGAGTTTTTTTTTCCACTGAGGAGTTGTGGGTAATTGGGCATTGGTACAGAAGCTGGCGTCCCCAAGCACAGTGATGCCAAAAGAAGCACCCACCCCATCCCGTCAGGCACAGCAGCGATAGGAGCTAGGAGCAATAAGTAGAACGGTAGCACAGCTAACATACCTGAGCGAGCCAATCAGCCTTGTCAGGCTTCTTCCTCAGCTGGGCTGACGGCTCATCCGAGTTGACCAAGATCAGACTTCTTTTCCCACGTACATCGGTGCCTTAGCTTGGCTTTGTTTGTCTTCAAGAGGAAAAACTTTCTATGTTGGAACTTGGCATTCTTTTTTTCTGAAGTTCCCTTTGGAGTGTATCATTCATTCATTCATTCATTCATTTTTTTGTTTGTGTGTCCTGTTTTAATTCCAGCTAATTAACATCTTTATCCACCAGTCTACATGTGGATTGGCACCTTCCTGCCTTAGCCCAGGTCACCTCTACTGAGTTAGCACATGAACAAGAGGGAGTCTTCTTTAATCTTAAAGAGTCCAATATTTGTGGCCCCGTTGCCTACAGTCCTACCTCATGTAAACTCTAATTCTGAGTTCTAGGACTCGAGCAGGAATAGATGCCATGCCTGTCCACATCACCCCGAATGCTGACACTCCAGAGGCACTTCCGCCTTGGAATTGAAATGCTATTAGAGAATAATGTAAACCAGTTTGGTCATTTGTAGTTATATTTAACCCAGAACTCACAGTCAGCAGAGATGCTATACTGAAGGTGAACTTCAAACCTGTGCAACAGATAGCATCAAACAAGCAGAAACTGTCCCAAACCTTGTTAAGACACTAATTAAAGGGCTCAGTGGAGGCTCCTACATGCACATGGCAGTAGGATTCAGATAAATTTCTGAGCAGGATCAAGTTAGGAGAGAATCCAGATGAACTACTAAGGCTAGGGCGTTAATCCAAGGGACGCGAGGGGGACGCGAGGGGGACGCGAGGGGGACTCCAGGCTATTAGGCTTGCTGATTTCCCCATTTATTTACTCAAGGATGGGCATAACTATACTTTTGGTTAGTCCATTCAAATAGAAGATTATGTATTTGACCAAAGTCAAATCACCTATAGCATCCATTACACTCATTAACAAACTTGTTATCGGTCTGCTAGGAAGGTGTTGATGGATGGAGGGTAGAGGCCTGTGGGGCATTTTGATTAGCTTTAAAATGCTACCTCGTAGAATATATCGTGTTTCTCTGATTATGGTAATTCAGATATTAACCTCATCTCTAGGGTATACATTAAAATGCTGACCCAAACATCACACATTATATATAGTAATTAAAATAAATTGCTGATAATATAGTAGTCATTAAAATTTCAGATTAATGTCTGTCTCACTTGGTGGAATGTAAGCTGAATGAGGTTGAGAAAGAGACAGTTATCATATTCCCACAACCTGAATAGAACCAGCATGAGACCAGGAAACGGTTGGTTGCATGAACGTTATGTGCTGTCGTCTCCCACTCTCTTCCTAACTCAGGTCTTGCTTCTTAATTTTGGTATCACTTTCCCTTCCCTCTTCCTATTGGTTCAATTATATGGTTTGGATATTGAAGGTCTTTTAAATTTTCATGGACTAAAGATTTGAGCCACCGACTTCTGCTACTGGGAGAGAATGGAAGTTCTGGGAAGTGGGGCTTTGTAGATGCTCCTTCGGTGTTTGGACACCAGCTCCTAACTCTTACTGTTTCTTCTTCTGTTTCCTGTCCATGAGGTGGTCAGTTTCACTCTATGTACCATGATGCCTTCACAACAGACCTCCAAATGGTATGCCACTCCATCATAGCTAAGCAACTCTAAGACTGAACTGAACTAACACATTCTGTACTTGATTGCCTCAGGCCTACCTTATGGCAGCAATAGAAACCACGAGTCATAAGCTTATAGATTATGATGATGATGAGCCAGGATGTTTCAAAATGGGCTTCATCTTGATCTACTCACTCGAGGGCTTTGTGCTTTCTTTGCTTTATAAACTATGAAGAGTCTAGCACTGTGTTTACCTTGCGGAGAACTTGTGGAGTCTCTCACTTTTGCTCCTTCCTGCTTCTAATCTTGCCTGCCTGACTTCATTATTTGATTAATTTCCTTACCCATTACATCATCTATTTCCTTTCCTTACTGATCTTGTAATTGTACCCAAGCAGCAGGCTCTTTGCTGGGTGTTTATATGTGCACCAAGTAGAGGCAGCTGTCCAAGAGAAACTATCTGGTTGACTTAGGTACTCTTAAACCATCTGGGTCATTTCCTTTATATTGTTTTCCTGTTTGCGAACAGGGGTTATGATGCTATACTTACACTGATATTATAAGGATAAAATTAGGATACTATATGGGAAAGACATTTGGTCCCAAAGTAGAATGGGATGACCTCTTAATTTTTTTTCATATTTTAAAGATTTACATTTATTTTGATATATATATTTGTGTAGGGGTATGTACACATTAGCATGGGTGCTCAAGGATTCCAGAAAAGGGTATTAATTCTCTGGATGGGGCTGTAGCTAAAAGTGGTCATGATTCCACTGATATGGATTCTGGGAAGCAAACCTGGGTCCTCTGGAAGAGCAGTCTGTGTTCTTCATGTCTGAGCTGGTCTTGATGCAAACTGCAAGAGGACTTTTTAATTCCAGAAGCTCTCTGGGCCCACAGTCGTACACCACTGGGTGGAGGACCATGGACCACGAGTGCGGAACTGGGACAGCTTTTATGGGGTTACAACAAAGTCCACAGCTTCCCAAACCAATCAGGTCATAGCATCAAGAGCCCGCACAGTGCAGGCCAATCGATTTGTACCACTCCATAGTTTCTAGGCCAATCATTTTAAATCATCAAGCCCGTACTCCGCAGGGGGGGGGGGGGCGGCAATCAGTTTCCTATAGCCTGGGAGGTCCGCATTTGCACGGGTTCCTGGGCAGGGTCGGCAAAACACAGTTTCAGTGTGTAATCTTTCCTTCTATGGGGAAAGCGGTTTACAGAAGCTGTGGTTAGTCAACTCATTTTCTGTTATCTTACTAGGCCAGGATCACGTATTCACAGAAAGCAGGGCTCTGGAGCAGCAAGAAGTGTGACCTTTTACCTATACTCTGGTAGGGAGCAGGGTCTGGAATTTGTGGTATTTAGGGCTTCTTAGGAGGCTGGAGTTGGGGCTGTATTTTCTATCCTTTCACAACCATGTGATATTTTATAAAGATGAAGACGCCAAGAACATATGGTAGGGAAAGGGAAACATCCTCAACAAATGATGCTAGAAAAATTGGATGTCCACATATAGAAGAATAAAATTAGACCTGTATCTACCACTTGCATAAAAATAACTTAAAATGGATCAAAGACCTAAACCTAAAACACTGAACTGGCTAGAAGAAAATACAAGCTCTATCTTACATCATAGATATGTAGGAAAGAACTTCCTGAATAGGTCCTGATTTGCTCAAGAATTAAGGCTAACAATCGATAAGTAGGACCTCATTAAAACAGCAGCAACAACACTCGGAGTAAACTAACAGAATGGGAATCTTTGCTAGCAATACATTGACAGAGGATTAATAGCAAATACACACACATACATATGAAAAAAAATCAAAGGATAGAAAGTACAAAAATAACACCCCCCCAAAGCAAACCCATTCAGAAAACAGGCTATAGAACTAACAGAGTTCTCAAAAGAAGGAATGAGAAGTATCTAGAAATAAAATAAAAATTAAAAGTTCAGCATCCTCAGCTGTTAGGGAAATGCAAATCAATATGTCTGAGATTTCATTTTACCTGAGTCAAAGTGGTAAATCAACTAAATTATAGACTACCAGTGCTGGCGAGGGTATGGGGAAGAGAACCCTTATTTTCAGTCAGAGGGATTCCAAATTGGCCCAGGACTCTGGAAATCAGTTTGAAGAACTCTCGAAAGCTAAAACTAAATCTACCATCTAACCTAGCTATGCTACTCCTTGGCATATAAACCAAATACTCCACATCCTACTCCAAAGACACTTGCTCAGCCATGTTCAATGCCGTGATTCCATTTTTATATGGAATATTTGGTCTTGAGAATTCTAGGAAATATTTAAGTATTACCAAATTGATAGAACAGGCAACCATACCAAAAATTCCCATTTTATAGTTGATGCCTTTTGGCTTTAATTTAATCTATTCCCTACCCCCTCAAGAAATGCCAAACATTAGTTTTCAAGTGTAATTTTAAAATGTTAAGAGTTATATAAAGTATTCTAAAGGGGTCAGTGCCTCAAACTTAAAAGGAAACAGCTTGTAATGGAGTCAAATGGTCTTTTTCTTACAAATAGAAAGGGGAGCCTTTATGTGTCGTGATCTGTATTTAAATTCAAGCTCACGCTGGCACTTTTCATACTTTATTCATTTGTTGGTTAGTTGCCCCTTCTCCTAGATTCTAAGTTTCTTGAAAATAGAGAGTGGTTTCTTTTGCCACCTCTTCCTGGAGCCCCTTAGGATACTAGTGACAGAATCTTTTCAAGTCTGGTGCCTTTCAAGTCTGAGGCATCCTGGAGTACCGTGGCTAAAGATTCAACTAATAAGCACAACTTCTGAATTATTTAGGAGAAGTTATATGTTAAGGGTTTTGGAGTTCTTAAGGCCAAGTCCTTAACCTTTTCTTTATGAAGCTGGCTTCCCTTTTGCAAGGCTTACAGCATGGCTGTGGCTTATAGCAGGACTGCAAGGCTTACAGCATGGCTGTGGCTTATAGCAGGACTGCAAGGCTTACAGCATGGCTGTGGCTTATAGCAGGACTGCAAGGCTTACAGCATGGCTGTGGCTTATAGCAGGACTGCAAGGCTTACAGCATGGCTGTGGCTTATATCAGGACTGCAAGGCTTACAGCATGGTTGTGGCTTATATCAGGACTGCAAGGCTTACAGCATGGCTGTGGCTTATATCAGGACTGCAAGGCTTACAGCATGGCTGTGGCTTATATCAGGACTGCAAGGCTTACAGCATGGCTGTGGCTTATATCAGGACTGGAAGGCTTACAGCATGGCTGTGGCTTATATCAGGATTGCAGAGGTTATCACATCTGCCATCTTTCTGATCAGTGGGAAAGGGGGAGGGGCCTCTGTTCTCAGAGGATTTAAAGCATGATGAGTCTGGGCTGTTGGATGACAGCACTGATCAATAATTCTGGATCCCGGGGAGCACCATGGCTTATTCTTGGGGAAAGGCAAAAACCCAGGATGGCAAGGTGAAGATATTGTTACTTGTGGGCCTGCTAGGATTTCATAAGGCCAGAGAAGTGGGCATGTGTTTGTTTTCAGTAGAGGAGATTCAGGGGAACCTGAACATTCACTCAGTACCCTAACAGTCCCAGTTCACAGAACAGAGACTCTTTTTTTTTTAAAAAAAATTTTGTCTCTGTTGTTTTGTTTGTTTGTTTTGTTTGTTTTTGTTTTTGTTTTTTCAAGACAGAGTTTCTCTGTGTAGTCCTGGCTGTCCTGGAACTCACTTTGTAGACCAGGCTGGCCTTGAACTCAGAAATCCTCTTGCCTCTGCCTCCCAAGTGCTGGGATTAAAGGCGTGTGCCACCATGACTGGCTAGAACAGAGACTCTCACTTTAAGAAGCTAAAATCTCCAACAAGATGAGGTGTTGGAGAACATAGAGAGCAAATGAGATGAAGATTCTTAGCATCTCCATGTACCCCTGATAACCACTGTATTTAGGATCTCAGTGACCCAGTGGGATCCATGCTCACTGACTTACATTAATGCCATGCCCCGGCTTACCAGGGCTCCCTTGTCCTTATTAAACCTTAGCTGGAGTCTTCTTCTACTCAGGCAATAGAGCAAAGACTGGTGGCTCATAAATAATTGCAATGTACTTTTCACAGTTCTGGAAACTTGTGAAGTCTAAGTTGTAGGTAAAAGCAAATTTAGCTACTAGTGAGAGCCTTCCTCAAAGATAGTGGTCCTGTTCGTGCCAGAAACCTCTCTGGAATTCTTCTCTGGGGTGCTTTCAGAAGAGCACTAATTTAGTTCTTGAGGGTTCCATTCCTCATGACTTAATCACTTCTCAAATATCTTAACAATAGTTTTTAAATTATGTTTTTATTCTCTTGATGATTTCATAAATGTATATAATACAGGAAAAAAGAAACAACCATTTTGTAAATAGATTTCACATGTTTTTATTAGGAGAGAAATTCCATTTTGTTTATAACAAACCAAATGTACTCGAGGTATTTGTGTGTTAAAGGACCACTTAGGGGAGGCATTTGGCTCATCTCTATCACTCTGCTCAGATCAGCTTTGGACCTCAGAACGCACAGTCATTCCTGCAAGTGGTGACAGATTTTCCTCCTAGGCTACCTAAGGAATGAGATGGAATGACAGAGGCGAGATCCCTTTAAAGTCAGATATCCCTTCTTTCCCACAGTGTTCTGTATATCTTTATGTTAGGCGGGTAATGGGAGGTCCACCCTCCAGGCTCAGCTCTTAATTCTTCAAGATAACTTTCTCTCCTCTTCTATCTATATATGGTATTTTATTTCAACTGAACTCTTGCATTCAATTCTGGCAAAAATTTAGCAATTACTTTCTGCTTATTTCACATATGCATGCATGTATGTATGTATGTATGTATGTATGCATGCATGTCAATGTTATTTTGACCCCCAGGTTGTGGTGGACATATTACAGTCATGCTTTGTCATAATCCTATGTGGTTTACAGGTCAGCTTAACTTAGCCTCCATGCAGATATGCCTTTGGATACTTAATTGTTTTTCTTTGCAGTTCTGAGACTTACAGGCTCTCCACCTATATTACATCTCCATCTACTTATACCGGAGGTGAGGTCATTATAGAAATTTGTGCATAGGATGTCTTGGACTTTGAATATTTCTTCATAACTCATTGCTACCATCATATATCCTTGATGTCATGATTTATATTTGTTATTTCTTAATGATTCATCTTAGTTTTTGAAATGATGGTATCATCAGACCATTCCTCCCATCCCTTTCCATGCTTCATGTGCTCCCATATTCTCTACCTTGTTCTTCCAAATTCATGGCCTCCTTTTTCATTACATACCCTATATGTATGTTTATTTATTTATGTTAATTCTAGTCATCACATGAGTTTCCAATTTCACTAAAATGGTCCCAAGGCTTAACAGTTTTGAAGTGTAAAATGTAATAACAGTGATTAGATAAGTTTTATAATTGAGAATGCATGAGTAAACTTCCACAATATAGACTGTCAGTACAATGATTGTACACTGGGAAGTTACATGATTTGCGGCAAATAACTCTTTGAGTTTATTGAGACTGTACACATACCCAAAGATAGTATTAGAAAATATAACAATAAGTAATAGAACTTTGAGTGTTACTCGACCAGCGACTTAAATTTCTTTACTAGCTTGTTGCCTGTTGTAAAATGCTGCCTTAGGATTTTCTTTCTGTAAAACACATGACTATGGCAACTCTTAGAAAGAAAAACATTTATTTGTGGCCATCTTACAGTTTCAGAGATTTAGTCCATTGTTGTGGTGGTGGGAAACAGGGTTCTGTGCAGGCAGACATGGGCCTGGAGAGGAAGCTGAGAATTCTACATCTGGATCGGCAGACAGCAGGAAGTTAATGTCATATTAGACCTAGCTGGAGCATTTTAGAGCTCAAAATCCACCTCCTAGTTAAGTACTTCCTCCAACAAGGCCACACCTACTCTAACAAGGCCACATCTCCTAATAGTGTCCCTCCCTATGGGCCTATGGGGCCATCGTTATTCAAACTACCATAAATGGCATTAACCATGGACACAAGACTATTGTAGCTTTTATACTTTTTCCTAAATGTAATCTTTTACAAAGTTCTCAGTAACAACAACTTCAGATACACAGAAGAAACTAATCCTCAAATGACTGTATAAATGATTGAATAAATAATTCATTGTTCTTCTCAAGTCTGGGAGCAGGCGGTTTAGCTAGTGTTGACACGGGGCTACACGACACCATTAGAACTACAGATTTCTTTCTCACTGTGAAGCCATCTTAACTTTTGTCTTCACAGTTATTCATAGCCAAGATGGCTGCTGGTATAGCAGCCATCACAGTCTTAATCCACTGTACGAAGAGAGAAGGGTGAACACATTATTCTCCTGAGACTTCCTAGTTGTTCTTCACAGGCAGAGCTAAGACATATGATGGTTCTCATGTGATAGAGATTAGTCTCTGAGTATCACAATGTCCCTCTAAACATGAAGTTCTGAAATAGAGGAGAAAGAGGAAATTGGAAATAGGCAAGTAGCAATTTGATCCATAAGTAACCTATGTAGAGAACAAGTCCATCTGCCAAAAGTCAGTAAAATATTATGCTTTCCATATAGTAAGAATCTTACCAAAGTAGATGGATCAATTGAAGTATTGCTACCTATGTCAAAAGCGTACAGAAATCATAATAATATCATAAATTTAATCATGGTGCTAATGATGACTATCATGTTTGGAGGTAAATGGTTTAATTTCTTTTGAAATGGCTCTTTTGTGTATTGCCCAATATCAAGGAAATATGATGTGATGGGCAGTAACCACAAGTTTAGGGTCATAGAAAATACAGTGCTTTGCATGGGGCAGGACAACTGCAATTCAATTGTAACTGGTTTCTGATACTCTTCAGGCTAGATTTGCTTAAAATTGCTTGAAAACTTTAAAAAAAAATCCTGAAACACTTTGTGCTAGGAAATCCTTGTTCACTAAGTGAATGGCTTTGAAAATCATTACATAGGTAGAAATATATATTAAATATCTCAAATGTATCCATTCCTCTGTTGAGGGACATCTGGGTTCTTTCCAGTTTTTGGCTATTATAAATAAGGCTGCTATGAACATAGTGGAGCATATGTCCTTATTACCAGTTGGAACATCTTCTGGAAATAGAGGAGAAAGAGGAAATTGGAAATAGGCAAGTAGCCCAGGAGAGGTATTGCTGGATCTTCTGGTAGTACTATGTCTAATTTTCTGAAGAACCACCAGACTGATTTCCAGAGTGGTTGTACAAGCTTGCAATCCCACCAACAATGGAGGAGTGTACCTCTTTCTCCACATCCTTGCCAGTATCTGCTGTCACCTGAATTTTTGATCGTAGCCATTCTGATTGATGTAATGTAGAATCTCAGGGTTGTTTTGATTTGCATTTCCCTGATGATTAAGGATGTTGAACATTTTTTCAGGTGTTTCTCAGCCCTTCAGTATTCCTCAATTGAGAATTCTTTGTTTAGCTCTGTACCCCATTTTTAATGGGGTTATTTGAATTTCTGGAGTTGCCCCTCAACAGAGGAATATTGATACAGAAAATGTGGTACATTTACACAATGGAGTACTAGTCAGCTATTAAAAACAATGAATTTATGAATTCCTTGGGCAAATGGATATATCTGGAGGATATCATCCTGAGTGAGGTAACACAATCACAAAAGAAGTCACTTGATATGCACTCACTGATAAGTGGATATTAGCCCAGAAACTTAGAATACCCAAGATACAATTTGCAAAACACAAGAAAATCAAGAAGAAGGAAGACTAACATGTGGATACTTTATTCCTCCTTAGAATAGGGAACAAAATACCCATGAAAGGAGTTACAGAGACAAAGTTTGGAGCTAAGACGAAAGGATGGACTATCCAGAGACTACCCCACCCAGGAATCCATTCCATAATCAGCCACCAAATGCAGACACTATTGCATATGCCAGCAAGATTTTGCTGCAAGGACCCTGATATAGCTCTCTTGTGAGGCTATGCCAGTACCTGGCAAATACAGAAGTGGATGCTCACAGTCATGTATTGGATGGAACACAGGGCCCCCAGTGGAGGAGCTAGAGAAAGTACCCAAGGAGCTGAAGGGGTTTGCAATCCTATAAGTATAACAACAATATGAACCAACCAGTACCCCCAGAGCTCATGTCTCTAGCTGCATATGTAGCAGAAGATGGCTTAGTTGTCCATCATTGGGAAGAGAGGCCCCTTGGTATGGCAAACTTTATATGCCCCAGTACAGGGAAATGCCATGGACAAGAAGTGGGAGTGGGTGGGTAGAGGAGCCTGGCAGTGGGCGGGTATAGGGGACTTTCGGGATAGCATTTGAAATATAAATGAAGAAAATATCTAATAAAAATTTAAAAAGAGAGAAAAGTAAATGTTGGCGAGAAGTAACCTGCAATATAAGGAATTTTCAAAAATGTCTCATACTCTAAATTTTTCCCTTCAATTTTGGGGTTTTGTTCATCATGCATTTCTGGAAGATGTGGAAGATGAAGTGATAACATTAATTAGCCCTTAAGGAAATAAAGCAAATTGAATGTGAAAAAAAAATATCTCCAATGAATGGTGCTGAAGGCATGCATTTCAGGTAGTGGAAGGGACCAGCTGGTGGGCGTATGGTTCACAGATTTTGATTTGAGAAGGCTGTAACCACAGCTCGTGTGACTTAGCATTTCATGTTCAAGCATGACTTTAAAAAAGCCAGCCGCAATCTAATCTCCTGATGCTCCATGAAACATAGCAAGTTCACGGTACGTGGTGATGGTGGAACTGGGAAACATCCTTCAGCTGTAAACTGGATGATGGACAGCTGAAACTTTGTGACCCAGTGAGATTTTAAACAGAGAATCCAGATTTACCTTTTGAACTTCTGATGGATAGACCTGTGAAGTAATATGTGGGAATTGTTTTAAGCTAAATTTGTGGTAACTTTTAATATAACAATAGGCATTTAAGATAATATGCTCTAGAGGGTAGAGAACAAACCCTCAGGAATTTCAGGGCCCACAGCACAATGACACTTTTAGCCAAATGACCTGTGGGACACTGGGACATAATCTTCAAAGTATGGAGTTGCTACTGAGCGGTCCTTAAGATTGTCAACTTCTGCGGGCCTAAGACAGAAAAGAGTCTGCAGAAAAGTCAAGCTGTGAGATTCCTTCGACACTAGGTTCGGCACCTACCTCAAATGTAGCATGTTTCTACCTTCAGGGTGATGCCAACATCACCAACCAAGAGTTCAGAGAGAATTTGAACTGTGGCATGGGGTTCTCTCCAGAACTGCAACCAAATAGGGTGCAGTGGTAGGCACACCATCATGGTGGCCACTGGTTCTTCATGCACTTCGGTATTCAGCAGGTAGTGGAAAAGTGCATCCAAATATATTCTGTTGAAGCTTTTGCTGAGGCGCTGTCTATAAGTAGGTGACCTGTGGGGATGGAACACTACACTCTAGAGTTACTATTCAGCCCCACTCAGTGAACATTGTATTGTAATATGTTTTTAAAAATGTGCAATAATCTGATCAGTGGTAATGAATCAGAAAATGGTAATGAATTTGCTTGCTACCAACCCAGTGAACTTGTTAGGAAACTGATACTTTCCTGCAACTACAGGTCCCATTCAATGACACAATTAGGATTTACTAATGCAGGGCTGCTGCTCAGTGTCTTCAAAGGCTATACCCTGAAAGCAGGGGACAAAAGAAGCCCTCACTCCATGTACAGGAGTAACAGACACCCACCTGGTGATCCACCCTGGTTGGGTGGTAAGTGTTTGCCCAGGTTCACAGCCTATGGAGAGGGGTAGTAACCATGGCCTCAGAAGTCCATGTTCCCAGTGAGTGGCACCTCAGTCTAGCTACCAAGACAGCAGGTGAAAGGCTTTAGAATCGGTGGCTGAGGGCAGGCAAGATGGAGGTCTCCCACAGTCTCCAGGATTTCTATAATGGCTAGGATGATAGTTTATCTAACCTTCCTCTGATAAACCTCCTCTAGAGTACTGGGGGACCATCTTCCAGTTTTTATGTGAAGCAAGCAGAACCAAATGGTGCAGGGAGCTGAGAACTGACTATCATGGGCACCAATGGGATTCCTGTTTTTAATTAATTAACCTATTTCTAGCATATATTACATCCTGACCACAGTTTTCCCTCCTTATTTTCTTGGGCATGAGTATTTAAAACCCACATTAAATAAAAAAAAAAAACAAAACCTAGACCAATGAGTTTATTTCTTCTGGACCAACAGCTTTTTCTCTTCTAGACCAATGGCTACTTCTTTTACCACTTCCCTACTTATGTCACACAAACCTTGTGAAGAACGCTGCTTTACGTTGCTATCAGTATTTCAGGCTCTGCTCCTGTCTTTCAATATCTCGAATTCCTAGAAGGGGCCAGTTGATGAAAATGGGTATTAAGTTGGAAATGAGATAACTATAATTTATTTTAACTAATGGGCTATCATCATTCCCCATGACTCCTCTTTGCTTGGTTAAGAGTTGGAGCCTTTCAAGCTTGTGACATCAGCCTTTCCAGGCTGGACTCTTTTCTTTGGATACTGAGATGCATATTTCAGGACTTACTGTCCAAGCATGGGACTCAACATCCTTGTAGGAAGACACTCTTTAGGTTGACAAAATGTTCAGCTTCTATTTTTTTCTTATTAGAAAGCACAAAACAGACTTAAGGACATTTGGAAGCCTTTTCAAAAAGCCAGAAACACTTTAATATCACTTCAAATTGCTGCTGACATGTTGAAACCTGATTATGCAAAGAACTTCATCTCTGTTACATGGAATTACCTCTGCCAAAAATAGCTCACCTGAGACCTGGGATCTTTTTCTAGCTCAGAGGGGATTGCTGTCAGTATAATTAGTTAATAGGCAGGAATCCTCATTTCAGGCAAAGATATCATTCATGATTCATGGGTATATTTGGAAACAGGCACTGCTTGACTTAAGATGGTAGATGCTAAGAGGTCCAGTCTTACAAAGGTTTCTCCTAAGCAGGACTTTATCCACATTGAAGCATCTTTGCAGCTACCATTGCCCCACAGCTGAAACTGATGCTTTATTAGAAGTCAGTGTAAATTCGTCATAAGATATATGATGTGCTGCGCTGAGGGGTGTGGAAATGTAATGATAAGGATCCAAGCTTGGCCAAACAACATGATCATAAAGGATGGATTTTAGTAATAGAGCTCTTGACTGTTCTATAAACTCTTCCAAAAGCCTTGACTGGGAATTCTCATCAAATAAAGGGTTGGGGGCAGGGATCGAAGGATAGGACTTTCAGTAAAAGAACTGGTAATCTGATTTCAGAGGAGGCGAAGAGGCTGATGGGAAGTGAGAGGGCACTCCTTCAGGTAGCTGAAGGCTGAAGTGTGAAAGGTGGAGGCTGCAGATGGGTGTTCACTGTTCCTGAACCGGGAGGAGGAGTCCTGAACCAGGAGGAGGAGTCCGCTGTGAGGGGAGGCATCGCGGACTCCTTAGAGTGAGTTCTGCGCATGAGCTCAGCGGGAGAAAACTTGGACTCCAGTGACACAGATGTGGAGTATGTCCAGACTTTCAGCACAATGAAAACTGCCCGGTCTGGTTGCCAAGACCCCACGTGAGGTTCCCACTCTAATGCCAGGAAGGGAGCGGAGTCACGGGAAGCTGTGGATAGGGTGTGGTGTCAGTGACGGTGGCAGTGTTGAAAAGAACGCCAGTCATCCAGGGCAGATAAGCCAGACTTTATTCACTCTGGGCAAAGGTCACTAGGCAGGCAGTTTGCCAACAAGCACTAAGGTATACGTTGGGCCACATGGGCCACAGCTAGGCAGTCACAGGCACGCATGTAGGCTCACCATAAGACAGACAGACAGACAGACAGACATAGACATGTTGGCAGAAGTGGGGTCAAGATTCAGGTAAAGGCCCTTGACCTAAAGACTTTATTTATATAGAACCACACAGAAGTGGCATTCTGTCAGAAAAACAAAACAATGCCCTTTCCCCCAGTTATACAAGAGATTGAATCACTATTTGCTTTGGGGTTCTCTGGATATCCAGGGATAGCCATGTTTTAGCTTGCTCATACTGATATCCTTATCAGTGCCATTTTGTCAAAACATAAAATGGCCTTTAGAGCCAGCCTCCTGTTCCCAAGACTCCACCAGAAAAAAAAAAAAAAAGGAAGCACCTTCAATACACCAGACATACTTTCCTAACAATTAGCCAAAACCTACACTACCTAGCCCAAATATTTTTAAGTGTAGATTTATATTATGTGTTTGATTTTCACATGTGGAGTCTTTATGCTGTGAAAAGGCATGCCAAAGCATGGGGGGGTGGGTTTCTTGTCATCAATATTTGACACTTTAATTCTGTGAGCTGGAGTTTCAGGAGCAAACCCAGGTTTTCTTTTTCTTTTCTTTTTCATCTGTCACCAGCCCATTAACAGTGTTTGTATTTCTTGTTCAGTTTTCTCATCTCTTCTTAAAACAGAAAAAAGAAAGAAGAGACAAAGACAAATGTTTGCCGGGCGTCATGTACAAACATCTTAGTCTTTCTGTTGTTTGAGTTTTGGGAGACAATTTTGTGACATTGCCCAGATGAACCCTGAACTCACACACCTACCCTTCTCCTACTCCAGCCTTCCTAGTGTCTGCTCAGATGACAGGTGTGAACCACTGTTCCTGGCTTTATCTATGTTTTGTAATGGTAGTACCAGGTAGCTATGGCCATCTCTTCTTCTGTATGGGTATCTGTACTGGTTGGTTTTGTGTGTCAAGTTGACACAAGCTGGAGTTGTCACAGAGAAAGGAGCCTCCCTTGAGAAAATGCCTCCATGAGATTCAGCAGTAAGGCATTTTCTCAGTTAGTGATCAGGAGGTGGTGAGGGTCTAGCCCATTGTGGGTGATGCCACTCCTGGGCTGGTAGTCCTGGGTTCTATAAGAAAACAGGCTGATCAAGCCAGGGAAAGCAATCCAGTAAGCAGCATCCTTCCATGGCTTCTGCATCAGCTCCTGCCTCCAAGTTCTTGCCCTGTGTGAGTTCTTGACCTGACTTCCTTTGGTGATGAACAGCAATTTGGAAGTATAAGCTGAATAAACTCTTTCCTCTCCAACTTGCTTCTTAGTCATGATGTTTTGTGCAGGAACACAAACCCTGACTAAGACACTGTCCTTTCTTTCTTTATTCTCATGGGACCCTTAGTCTTTCTGAGGAATTCATTGTTATCCAACAGCCACACATGGAGATGGGAAGCTTCCAGGTGGATATATGGCATGGGGATTGGTCCCTGACTTTGAGTGTAGAAGATTACATGCTCAGAATGGCTTGAGTACCCTAAACTCCCTCCCTCCCTCCCTCCCTCCCTCCCTCCCTCCCCCCTCTCTTTAGTGAGGAAGAGGAGCTGTTCTGGAAGGAAGGGACAGGAGAGAAGGAGACCAGTTAAACTAGGGAGGGAGAAGGTTTTGCACAATGGACACAGTTCTCCTTTTCCCATCCTTTCCTTAATTGTTTCTTTTTTCTTGGTTCATTTGTCTTTTGAAAATGTTTAAGTGGCAGAAATATTACTCAGCTCAGCAGTTCTCTTTATTTCTTCTAGGCCTCAGGTTTTATTCATGTTTTGACAGAAAGGGTAAGTCATTCTTCCTCAAAAAGTCATGGGCAGGTGAAATGTTGAGGGAAGACCCTGTGAACATGTGTTCATGTCACCTTCCAGGCATGTGCTATAGGAAGGTGAAAGGGACAAATGATAACACAGTCATGTGGTCAGGCAGAGAGGAAGTTTCAGCATGGATTTTCTTCTGGGCTTTAATATGTACATGTGTGCATACACACCCTCAGGTCTCTAATATGTACGTGTGTACATGCACACCCTCAGGTCTCTAATATGTACATGTGTATATACATACCTTCAGGTCTCTAATATGTACATATATATATATATATATATATATATATATATATATATATATATATATATACACTCTCAGGTCTGTAATATGTACATGTGTACATACACACCCTCAAATATCTAATATGTACATGTGTGTGTACACACCCTCAGCTCTCTAATATATACATATGTACATACACACCCTCAGGGTTTTTTTGTTTTTTATTTTTCTTCACCTTCCAGGTACTATGAAGTGAGTTAATTTGCTATAATTTGTGACCAGAGGAAGAATGCATGCTAATTAGGAATGGGGTCCTGCCTTGCTCCTTGGGGAAGAAGCATGCCAGATCATGATTACTTTGAGCTTAGAATGGTTTCCTTTCCTACGACCTCCTTCCCAAAGTATAGAAGCCTGCAAGGATGCCTCTTAGAATCCCTTTTTTTCAATGCAGTTCTAGCTCACATTTGTCAATGCCAGGTTTTCAGGCAAGAAATGAAAGACATGAAAAAGGTGACCCATTCTTCTGTTCAACTCATGGCTCTCAGCTGCAGCTCCAGCGAGTTCCTGAGAGCCCTGCTTCCTTCTAGCAGTCTGAAACGTTAGAATCTGAGCAGTGACCCTTTGATGGCCCCCTCAACCATTCCCTTCTTCCTGATCCTTCAAAGTGTGTGTAGGACCCTAAGGTCTGCATGGAATTCTCAACTCTGCATTGGCATTTTAACATAAACTCCCGGAATATGGAGAGCTGTGCCCTTGGCTTTGCTTTTCCTGACAATGCCTGTAGCAGGGCTGACTGTCCTGGCCCTGGGAGCTGGCAGTGAACTTCTGTTTCTCACACTTCCCGGCAATGCTGGGAATGACTGGATGAGCTTTTCAACACTCCACACAGAAGTGTTTGTAGAGACAATCCTGACCATGTGTGTGCCAAGGGAGAAACAGTAGGGAGAGAAGATGGAGTTCTGTACCTTGTGGGTCTGAAGCCTGGAGACTCCTGATGTTGAGCTGATGGTGATTAAATGGGTGGCTGCTATAGTTCAATCTTCATACAATACCTATATTAGTTAGCTGTCCAGCACTTTAATGAAATATCTGAGAAAATTAATCTATAAGGCATGTAGGAGAGTCCCTCACCCCTCACAGTTTGGAGGTGCCAGCCAATGGCTCATTATCCTCCTTCCTTTGGGCCTGTAATGAGCCCATCATAGGGACAAAACTGCCCACCTCATGGTCAGGAACCAAATGAGAGTGAGGAGGTGCTGATGTCCCATAACTCCTTTCAAAAGCATGTCTTAATGACCCAATGGCCTCTCTCTAGGTTCTGTCTCCTGAAAGTTCTACCATTTTTTTAAGTGCAATTTTAGGGGCCAAACTTTAACAGGCAAGCCTTTGCAGAACATTTGAGATCCAAACTATTACACCCCAACGGATTTGCCCTTTAGAACCCATAGTGAGATTTACTCCTCTTCATGACGTTGTATAGTGATAGTATACACAGCTTGTCTATGATGTTTCTAGGTAGGGCCTAGGGGAGGTGACTGGGATTAGGGAGTCACTAGTGTAGAGCCCTCATAACTGAATGTTGCTGCCTTTTGAAGAAGAGACTAGAACACACGCACGCACACACACACACACACACACACACACACACACACACACACACCCCTTGTCTTTTGCCATATGATACCTTATGAGATGGAGAGACTGATTAAGAAGGTTATCACCCAATATGGCGCCTTGACCATGTTATCTTGAGAAGTGTGAGTCAAAATGGACTTCCTCCCAGCATTCCTAGCCTGAGGTGTTGTACTACTATATGTGTTTCCACTCTATGTAGATATACATTGTGAACTTGAGCACAAGAATAGGATGTAGGCAGAGACAGCACAGAGACTGCCAAGTGACCAGCCCTGGGGATTGTGCTGCCTTCAAAAGACTCAAAGCATCACCAAGAGCAAGTGTTACCGTGTAGGGCCTCTGTAGACCCTTTGCTAAAGGGAGGGCCTTGCTTTCATGCTGAGTACCCAGCTCTAGCTGCAGGCTATCCCACATAGGTAGACCTGTCTGATGGCTGGCCGAATACAGATACCCAGATATCTGGCATAGTATGAGGATTCTGCTTGGGAGGACCACAGAGTATGGATTTTGAAGACCACGGGTCAACACTTCCTCTGCCTGTCCAACCTGCTACCTGTGTCCACAGACTTATGTTTTTCTAAAATAACACATTTGGCTCTTATCGTCTTCATCCATACTATGGGGGAATATTAATAATATCTGCCTCACAGGGATGTTAAGCCATATCAAGTGCTCAAAATCAATATGTGGCTCAGGGTAGGGGCTAAGTAAGGAAACGGGTATCATTACTGTTCTAAGGGAGGACAAGCTGACACAATGGTGTACCCTTGGGTAGTAGCAGGAGTGACTCTGCTGGGAACTCAGATAGGATTCCCATGGATATCAGGGAAACCAAGAAGTTCATACTGGATTTCAGTGCTGGTGTCCTCTCAGGACAGGAGGGCAAGCAGTTTCCCCCTAGAGCAGATAGCTTGACAGATAGCACAAAGGTGACAGTGCCAAGCAGGGAACATGTGCTGGGGAGCTGACCAGGCTTGCTGTTGGCTACACGCCAAACCCCTTGAGATATTGCTCAAATTAGCTTGGTGGGGGGGCGTGGGAGGGGCGGAAAGTCCCGTGTTAGCAGGAGGTGGCAGGGTTAAGCTTAGTCTCCTGTGTGGAAAGAGCTCTGATGGCAGAGTTGGTTTGAGTCCCAACCCTGACAGTAACTAAACTTAAACTATTGGGAAAGCTAGTTCATGTTATTCATTACTGAGCATATGGACAGATTTAGTGTATTGGTGAATAAGCTTCGCATCTTAGAATTTGCATGAGGAAGGGAGTATGACCTCTAAAGCTAACATAGACAAGCCCCACCAGCATCCCAGCTGCTCAATGTACTGTAACCACTTAGTTTATTGGTTCACATAGAAACAGACTGCATTCGTTGATGTAAACTGATGCTGTTATCATGCAGTTCTGGCGCTGTTCTGGTGAAGCGAATGTTGCTGGCTCTGCCCTGGCCAAAGATGAGATCCTTTAAGGGTGCGATGTCACCTCTTGCCGCTTTCCTTCCACAGTGCCTTGGAACTGTGAATTTTTGGTTCAGTGCTCTCTCACAAAGCTCAAACGTTAACTATCCAATTGTAGATGTGTAAACTGTTTTAGATTGGATACTAAATACTTGAAAAGATTATGATTTAATGTTGACAAATTGTTGCATAAGGAAAGATATTGATTTGGACATCAGAATTTAAGAGTGTATTCATGTGAGTTTGAAGCCAGCCTGGTCTATAAAGTAAGTTCTAGGACAGCCAGGGCTATACAGGGAAGCCCTGCTTCGACCTCCCCTCCCCCCTAAAAGAGTGTGTTAATGCTACACATTCTTTGTGTGTTAATGTCTAGTATACGGGTGTACCTGTGTATGCTCCCGTGTGTTTAAATGCAGGAAGAAGTCAGAGGTTGTTATCAGCTATCTCTTTCTATTACTCTTCATCTTAATTTTGGAAACAAGGTCTCTCTCTCCTCCCTTTTCTCCTCCTTTTCCTCTCCCCCCTTCTTCTCCCCTTTCTCCTCTCCCCTCCCCCCTGCCTCCTTTCCCCCATCCTCTAACTCTCTATGAACCATTTTTGCTAGACTGGCTATCCAGCATACCTTCAGGATCCCCCTGTCCCTGACCTCCAGCTCCAGAGTTACAGACATCACCGCCATGCACAGCTTTTACGTGGGTGCTGGGAACCAGGTTCAGGTTCTCATGTTTACACAGCCAGTACTTTGCTGATTAAGTCGGCTCCCTAACCCTAGCTGTATACTCTCATTAAGCTTTTGATTAAATTTAAAGCACTTTCTTACCACCTCCATCCGGTAAAACCTTTAAAAAATTTAAATAGCTCAACAATTTATTTTTTTATGTATTTGTTTTATCTTATGATCGTTAATTTTATAAAATGGTTTTCTTTTATATTTTTCTCTGTTTTGAAATGGCTATCTTTAAAAATGTGTGTGTGTATGTGTGTGCATATGAGTGCAGTTGGCCAAAGAACCAGAAGGAACTGTCAGGTGCCCTGGAGCCGGAGTTATAGGCAAATGTGTGCTCATCAAGGGTGCTGGGAACTGAACTTAAGTCCTCTAGAAAGGCATCTTTTCAGCCTGAGAAACATCAAATGGGAATCTTCTGTTGCTCTGTGCCCAAGGTAGGCCTTCAAGAGGTCACAGACTCCTGGGTCCGCCCAAGGTAGGCCTTCAAGAGGTCACAGACTCCTGGGTCCGCCCAAGGTAGGCCTTCAAGAGGTCACAGACTCCTGGGTCCGCCCAAGGTAGGCCTTCAAGAGGTCACAGACTCATGGCAGACTCCTGGGTCCGTTCCTTGTCAGAGTGAAACAGCTGATCAGGAGAAGACCTTTGCCTTGGTTTATGTTTGCAGAGGTGTCAGCCCATGGTCCTGTCTCCCATGGGACAGTGAAGGAAGTGGTAAGCAGAGGAGGACACTCATCTCTTGCAGCTGGAAATCCAAAGACAGAGGAGGGTCCCCCAAATCAATGTCCTAATTTACTTCTACTGGACCCCCACTTCACAGAGATCTCACAATAACCTCCAGTAGTACCACAGCCAGGAGACCAGGCCCTCAAGACACAGCCTTTGAGAGATGCATATTCAGATGACCTCACTCAGAACAATCACGGGGCTTGTTCCATGTTTGGAATCCATTCCTTAAGAACCCCTAGCAAGTCTTTGATGTTGTGTTACTGGTAGCCAGTCAACTAAACGAACCAACTCAGACTTAGTATACATTCATCATCCAGTCAGTAATGCCTAGGTGGTCTTTGTGGTGTTTGCCTATCATGCTAACACTTCTGAAATGGTGATAGAGGATCAGGAGCTCTAGGTCAGCTTGGGCTACATGGTAAGTTCAAAGCCTGCCAGGACTCTATTAGGCTGTCTCAAGGTTAAAAAAAAAAGAGGAAATAAAACTTCCCCAACCCCCAGTTTGCAGCTGGTTCCTTCCTCCCCATGGAGCAGAGTGCATTGGATTTGCCGTGGCTATTTTCTTCAAAATCAAAATAATATTTGGTTAGCTTCTTGGGGTTGAAATTATAGTTTGGATGGCTGAAATTGCCTGCTAATTAGCTGTCAGATAAGGATGAATATGCTGAATTTAATTTTTTGAAATGGAGTGGAGCAAACACCACATGTACTGCTAATGCCAATGTGTTTTAATGTGACTTGATTACGCTTACCGTCTCGCTCATTGAATCAAAATGTTTGCTCGCACCTCCGCTGGATAAGGCGCACAGAATATTTCGGAGTGAAATCACTGCTCAGAGGGTTTGTTCAACACCAGCAGTTTCCCAGCCTGTTTCAAGATCAGAGCGACCTTCCTGTGCTACAGAAATTATTATTTATTGATGGGGTGGGGGAGGGATACAATCCCTTTAAGAACAAGTCAGAGCTACTTAATATGAACAATAAAAACAAACCCAGCAGCCTGGGTAATAGACCATCTCAAAATGTGAATCACCATAGCTAGACACAAGCTTTTAACCACTTTAATTGGCAGAGTTATAATTGGTATGCAATATGTCTTACAACAAATGTAGATATGATGTCATCAAATATCAAAGAAGTTGCACACCTTCCCATCTTTAAACGATGTCAGCTAACTTCACTCCAAGAGAGCAGCGCAGCAATGAGTCAATACAAACTAATGCTTCCGAGATCAAAGTAGAAATGGTACATCCATTTGCCCTCCAAAGAAGGTTAAAGGCAAAGAAGGTGAATCGACGTGCAAATTAGCATCTGGACCAATCACAAAATTCATTTTAAAGACGCATAGGATCGAACCATGCACCCTTGCAAGCAAGATGAAGGGCAAACAGATGACATCAGACCACATTCTACTCCTCTGAGACCTCGGGGTGTGAAAGTCAGAGGCCTTCTTCCGGAAGTGCTGAGGCATCAGGTGTGGCATGCTCGCCTGGATCCTGATACAGGTCTGTGAGACCTGTGTCCTGGACCACCTTTTCAGCTGGAGGGGAGACACCGTCGGTGGTCCCAGGAACAGCTAACTCAGCATCAGTCAGGTGCGTGGGAGGGAAGTTCAGAGCTCTGATAGCCATCTGAGGTGGCCGTGACATTAACTGTAGCTTTACAGAGTAAGGAAAAACAGCGCACCAGTATAACAGTGAGTAAGAAACTGAGATCACTTATATATCTATATAATACTCACACCAGTGTAACAGTGAGTGAGAAACTGAGATCACTTATATATCTATATAATACTTGAAATGTCCATAAATAGTTTTTCTCCAGCAACTGAAAACACTGGATACACAATTTCATTAATCCTCACAACACATCTGTGAGGTAAGAAGGGGTAAAGCCACTATGAAAGCGTCACCCCCATTTTATAAGTGAAGACACAGCTGTGCAGGGAAGATGGGGCCCATCAGGGCCATGGGAAAAGAAAGCATTGTTGTGTACCAGTCTCTGACCATTTGCAGTCCATGGAGAAGAGGCTCCAGTTCTTTTTGCTCTGACTTTCTCTCCAAAGCATTCCGGCCAGTCCAATCCGTGATGGGGCACAATTGTTTGGATCTACTTAGGGGGACCATTAATTTCCCTTGTGTAGACTTGAACTAACTCTCCCTGAGGTAAAGGACATCAATTATTGGCATATATTTCAGAGATGTGTGTGTGTGTGTGTGTGTGTGCGCGCGCGCGCATAGCAATGTTTGTAGAATAAATATGCTGAAACCTTTTGGCCAATTCAAAAGCAGTAAAATGTATTTGGCAAAGTCCATTCTCTCACTCACACACTTTATAGTAACAAACGCGCTAGGGTCATTCTTGAGCTTTGAGGGAACACTGCTGGTCACCTTGTTGTGTATGACTGCTCCGTGTTTTGCTGAAAGCAATTAGAAGCTAATCAGAGCACTGGCAACCACATGCTCATATGCAATGGCATCCTTTGGTGTAAAAAAAATTCTTGCTGTGTCTCTGGTTTCTAACAGGCAAGGGGTTGTGGGAGGAAGCTGGTTTTTCTGGCCTAGGATTTATTTTACCCTAGAAGCCATATCTGAAGTATACTTCCCCCCAAGGTGTTTTATAGAGAGCTTTGTGTCGTGTGTCAAAAAAGTTTTGATGGACAGAGGACAATGACATGCAGAATCCTGGTGTGGACTGGTTTGTTCTTTGCCTAACCAGAGACCTGTGAAGGGGTCAGGGTAGGAAGGAAGGACAGTTGTTCAGGCCAAGTGTGGCCAGAGGGCACACCCTTGCAAGGTGTGTCTGTGTCTGTGTGTCTGTCTGTCATGCGTTTCATATTCAGGGATATCTTAATTTCTGCAAACCCATTCCTTGTTACCCACTCTGCTTACAGGTTCCCTTTAAGGACTGATCTTTCCTTTTGGCACTTCTGAGATTTAGGAAGGACTTACTTCAAAGCCTGGGGTGGTAGGTTGTGGAAGTACCCCTGTTTGTGGACTCTACACCAGAGGGGTTCAACATAGCAATATGAGAATGTCTTTCTTTAACAGAGTCGGGGGGTCAGGGGGCGGGGAGGGGAGGTGGGAAGATCTATCTGAGGAATTAAAATGGATAGTTTGTTGTTCCCTGTGTCATCATAGGAAAAGTCAACATAGTTTGAGATACATACTTTCTCCTCCATGAAATCAGGACTTAAGATGCTAGGTGCTACTATCAGCTGTTACAAAAGAACAACATCGCTGCCCTGTGATAAAGCTCTCTAGAAACACAGTCACAAATGACATAACAACAGCACATGCTAGAAGCCAACCTATCAGGCAGCAAACTGAACACTTGGGGGAAAGAAATTGATGTTTCACTTTGTTAAAAATGAAAGTGTCTTCCTGATGCTGGAGTGGGTTTTTTTGTTTGTTTGTTTGTTTTTTGTTTTTTTCCCACATCACTAGGGCATTGCAGTGAATGGTCTCAATCTCAACTTTTGATATTTCTGGCTAGGAAGTTCTTTGGGTAGGAAGGTTGTCCTGAGCCAGCTAGGGTGTTTAGCAGGATCCATAGTCTCTACCCCTTACTAGTCTCCCAACTAACAAAGTAACAATAAAAAATTGCTACTAGACATCTCAGGTAGGGGTAGGGGGTGGGAGGGGTGAGAGGTACACAATCATCTCCTGGTGAAGTGAAAGAAGCAGATACTGGCAAAGAAGAACGATTGGCTTCTCAAAATTTGTTGTACAGGATTTGAGGCTGCACACCTGGAGGTCAATATTCACTTATTGAAAGGAAGAATGAGGGAGAACACACAGATAGTTCTCGATGTCTCCATCCTATGGAAGCCAGTGCTTTGGATGCACAGCTGCAGATAGCATCATGCCTAACTTTTTTTTTTTTTTTTTTTTTTTTTTTTTGGACTAGCATAAAGCCATCACCCAATACAGACAGCAAGGCAGTGAAGCAGTTGCTGCTTTATGGGTGTGGAGCGAGAGTTCTATGGGTCCTTCCAAGCTTGAGATATCTCCCACCACCATGGAAAGCTGGCTCCTGCTGGCTTCAGGACTGTGGGTGGTGCATGTAAACTTTTGTCTTTCCCTTCTCCCCGCATCCCTTAGACTCTGCATGTCTATCCCTGTCTGCTCTTCAAGCTCACCTCCCAGCTTCGCTTGTGGCGAAGAAACTTTCTTGAAAGCTATCAGGTTGGGAATCCAAGTTGCCTTCGGGTGGCCTAGATGGGGAGTTGACAGCCTGCTGATTGACAGCCTGCTGATTGACAGCCTGCTGATTGACAGCCTGCTGTGCCGCTTTGCCCTTGCCTGCTGCTCTCCTGGGCGTGGCCTCTTTTATCTTTCATCAATTAGGCAGCTCAGGATGGTCTATCTGCTTATAGGACTAAGTGGGTATCCTGTCAGATACAACCAGGCAAACAAGGATTGAAAAGGAATCAAGAAGCCCCTGCTCCTTCCACACAGGGTGGCAGTCTCCCGAGATGCGTTTGTTCCTTTCTCCTCACTGATATTTAATGCCATTTCCTGTAGAGAACGTTAAGAAATAATCCAAACCAAAAGATCCCCTACAATTAAATCCCCCACCAATCAACTTCCGGCCCCTTTCTTCAGTCCTTTCCAAAGTGGCTTCCGTGATGGGGCGGACCTCTGCAGCCCCCACATCATGATATCTGGCTTGGTCAGTGCAAAGATGGCCCTCGTCAGCTGCAAACCGGCCTCCACCAACGGTCTTTCCACAATGGTTCTTTTGTAACCAGAAGGGAGACATTCTGTAGTAGCAGTCAGAGAAGGGGGAGGGGTTAAAATGAAAACAACCATACCAACAAAAAAGGGCTCGCGATTGTCGTTCAGTGTACATCAGGTACTTGTTATTAATCTACTGGATAAGCACTTATAAATAAAGGACCATTACTCCTTGTCCTCAGCCACCTTCCTTTGTTAAGAGTCATCGTAGAGAGGGTTGTTGTAGTTTCCCCAAGACCCGTAGTCATGGTCGTCCAGCAGCCTTCCGTAGGAGGAGTGCCTGAGTGGGAAGAGGAGGGTGGGGTTACTTGAGGATATGCAAATCTGAGGGCACATTAACACCCTGCTACCCCGAACCCAGGAGGCTCACAGGTCCTTGGGAGGGAAAGATAGCATCAACCCAGCATGAAAACCCTGAACCACATCAGCCCTAGTTACCAACCAGCTTCTGCCTAGGGGGCTTGCCTGTCCCTTTCTCTTGAGAGTCCTGCGTCTCTCTTTCCTCTGGAGTATGGGAGTGGAGAGAAGGGTCCATTTCCACAGCTGCCCAGTAAGAAAGGCAATGGGAACTTGGGTCCCAGTGTCTTGATGTAGGTCCCGAGGCTAATTTTCTGTGAAGTAATATCCACACAGTCACAGCCACTATTGCAGTTAGCACAGACCTCGGGGCTTGGCTGTCATTTGTAAAGTCTGTCTATATTAGTTTCTCTAGTAGATCCTCAGAATCAAGGCTGAGAGAAAGAAGTGTTTCTCTGATGAGGGAAATGGTATTTGGGAAGTTTGATTGACATGACCTAAACTATCCAGCTGAGCTCTGTGTCAGATCACCACCTCCATCTAAAACTGGAGTTCTCAGACCTTGGATTATTCCCCTGAGACCTTGGAATCCAGCCTTGGATTCCCAGGCTATGCTGGGTGTCCCAAGAGGCTGTAGGACACTTAAGTAACTGAAGTCGGATTGCCCTCATTTCTTTCCTTAAGATCTCTGAATGGCTGTTCATGTAAGCCAAAGTCCTCACCGTGGTTCATGAAGTCATAAAGGCTCTGGAGCATCTACTTTTCTAAGAAAAATTAATTGCTACCAAAGACCTTTGCTGCCTCAGCTCCAAGTGTACTGCTCTTTCTGTCTCCCACGAGCAGCACCGTCACCCCAGGGCCTTTGCACATATCCATCCCTCGCTCATGCATCTCCCAAAAAATGCTACATGATTTATATAATTGTTTTGTAATTATTTCTTCTCTTCAACCAGACTATATGTCTCATGACGGCAGAGATGATTCACCTGCTATGTTTATTCATGGTTCTATTTATAGCTTCTAGAAGACGCATGCAGTAAGTCATCCAGAATTGTCTGTGGAAGACATGGTAATTGAAAAAGACATGTCTTGAGTTCTCACCAAAGTCAATCTGTTCATAAAGGTGGGAGATTCCCTGGGAATGGCATGGTCATTTGAGGACTAAAAAGAATGACAGGATTGGAAGAATGCCATAAAGAAGCATGCAGTGAGCCTGAGGTCCATGCTAGTATACAAATTCTTACGTGTCTCCCACAGTGCCAGTGACCATCAGAGTCTGTTTAGACTGCACTCTTGCTGAGCTAAGGTGCTAATTAGACTCTGGAAACCTGAGGTATAAGAGCTGAATCTAGATCCAGGGGGCTGAGACCTGACTGGAAATCATGGATGCTAAATGCAGTCCTGGACACACCCATTCCATATAGTCTTCTCACAGCCAGGTATTAAGCAAGACAGAAACACACACCAAGGGCCACAGAAAGCATCCGCTCCACTTCGGACGGTTGCTCAAACACTTGCTCTTGCCCTCCTGCAGCTTACTGACATCAGCCAGGGATTGACAAAGAGATGGATGGCATTTAGCAAGAACCAGATCCGTGCTGTACCCGTTTCAGAGTTCTGATGTACCTCCTGCAGACTAACTCAGTGGCTTCTGTCTATTTCCCTGACAACTTGAAAATGTTCCACAAAATAATTGGTTTACACTATCAGCTCACAATATGTATGTATGTGTGTGTGCATATGTGTGTATATGTGCATATGTATGTGTGCATAGGTATATGTATATGTGTGTATATGCATGTGTATGAGTGTATGTATATGTGTATTGTGTGTATATATGTGTGTGTGTGAATATGTGTGTGTGCATAAGTGTATGTGTGTGCATATGTGTGTGTGTGTGTGTGTGCGCGCGCGCGCATGTATGTGTGTATGTATGTGTGTGGGTGGGGGGAAAGAGAGAGAGCATAAGGAGCAACCCAGACACACTATTGCCCTTTTATATACAGGAAGAGCAGAGGTCATTTTGGTAGGTGAAGATCAGGAGCTGCACATGGCCAACTCTCTGATTACTTGAAAGCCTCCAGTTCTAAGCAGACCTGAATGGGATGGCTGAGAAGTGGGAGCGGCTGGGTGAGATCGCATCCCAGGCATCTCACACTGGGCTGAACCCTCCCTGCCAGCTTATCTTTACTGCTGTAAGTTGGCAAGCACAATAACCCCATGCCCCATTGACAGGCAGCCTCTGCTTCACCTTTGAAGTTAATCTAACTTCTTGTGGCATTTTAATCTCTTTCTTATAATTTTATTCTCGTAAGCTGCCAGTTTGGCCAATAGATGTACGGCTTGACCCCTTTGCTCCTTCATTTACAAAATGGTGAGTTTAAAAAAAAAATGCATTCAAGTTGTTAGAAGGGCTCAATGAGGTAATGCGTTTTAAAGGCTTGGCACACAGTAAATATTGGCCAACACTGCTTCGTAACTTTTTATTATAATGAAACTTATACAAGCCCATGCTAATCTGCAAACAGTAAAACTGAACTACTGAAACTGTGCTTCAGGCATAGTAATAAATCCAGTTTCTGATATTACTGTTATTTGAATCTTGTAAAATATCATTACAGGCAGAGTGAGGCCAAAGGGTTAAAACTCCTCTGGTCACCAAGCCTTACAGACTGTGGTTAATTTAGGCACTTGGGACAAGGCTACACCTGAGTTTGCTGTGCTGGCAGTAGCATCTGCTGCACAAACACTAAGGAAGGCACTGGCATTGGCTTCCGTCTTTCTCTGTCTTTTCATTTGAACAGTGCATGTTGCCCAGTGAGGAAAGAGATGCAAGGGAGGTGGATCATCCAAAATTGGGGGAACTTAAGGGAGGAAAAATAAGAAATGCTCTGAACCTGCAGGGTTGACTCTGAATAAATTCAGGGGCCAAAACACAGACTGGGTGTGCTGGGGTTCGAGGCAGACTTGAGTAAATCTGATGTTGTTGTGGAGGGAAGGAAAGGAACACAGCTGTGGGCATGGGACACCAGGAGACTAGTTAGGCAACATTTGAACCTTTCTGTCTGGCTGGGCCAGCACTTCTTAAGCCACGGCATGGGGAAGTTTCCAGATGGGTCTGTGTAAGCAGAGTCTAAGAAGTAAAAACGGAAACTTCCTCCTACTCCAAACATTAGGAAAGTAGGCATAAAGGAACGTAGATGGTTTGTCAATGTATTTAATGGGAGACTCAATAATAAAGCCACGTCTTGCCTCTGTCAGCACTGCTTTATCTAACTTCAACCTGGAGAACAGTTGGCATGAGTGACGCCATCTTGCTCATGTGATTTCTCAATACAGATGGTACCTGCCTTACATTACAATGTTTTCCATTTGCTGCAAATTGTCTCCCTTTAAATGAACTTCTTAGAGACAGACTATATCTCACTTTATCTCCAAATATCTGCATGCTTAATGTGTTGACTCTGATGTCGTGGTTATCGTGTAAATATTTGAAGGTGACTGTTTATGTCTAGTAGCATATAATTAGCAGTTGTTAAGGTTGGTCAATATTAAAAAGGCTCCTCTTGACTTAAAGAGAGGAAGGAGAAGGGTGATGACCGGACCCTGTGCCACGCTGAGGTTTTCCGGCACTTAGCTCTGTGCCCACAGTACCCCGCCCAATGGTACCTTATGCCTCCTGTACTGTACGGTGTCCTTAGCTAAACGCAGAACCTGAGAGGGAAATAAGGAGCAGTTTCTTATTTTATCCTCTCATTTTTTTATCAGTACCTAATTGTCCTTGGAGATGAGTATAGCATCACACTTTTTTTGTGTTTAAACAGGCTTTAGAGAACACCTGATGTTTGTCCACAGGTACAGCCCAGCTCTGGCAAAGCCTCCACCTAGGTTGATGAATTCACCCCCCAGTCCTCTCCTCTGCCAGAGGAGACCTCACTTCTCAATCATTAGTGCTTATCACAGCTGAGCAGGAAGGAAACACAGATATTAAGACCGGACTTAGTTCAGGGTAGAATGCTGCAGTCATTAGCCATTAGTAATTAGGCATCAGAGTCTTATCTTTCATTAGCAAAGATGTCCATGAAACTGTCCCTCTGTCCTCTTTCTGTTTCTACAAGTGGCTCCCTGTTGCTAATTGTTCCATCTTTGCCTAGCTCCTTTCACTGAAAAACTTAGTCTAAGGGACCCTGTTTTGAAAACCAGGGGACACTATGACCAACTGAATACACTCAGATGACTGTCCTTAAGGACCTTACATTCTGGGACGCAGGCATAATAGCCACATTACAAGGTAGGTGGTAATAAGTGACATGGGGGAAATGAAAAAAAAAAAGGCATGAGAAATTCCCAGTGGTAGGTGAGGATTTCAGTCCTGAGCAGTGCCCAGAGGAGGTCTCATGAAGGTATCACTTAGCATTCTCCTGAGGGATGAGTCCCGTGGATGGTCTGGAACACATTCTAAAGGCAGAGGTAGCAATGAGGACAAAGGTCTTAGAGACAGGACATCTGTGTGACATTTACCAGGCCCCTAATAAAAATAAAATCAACTTTTCATGTTGGATGTTCCAATCCACAGAAAGGTTACAGGCAATAGTGATGGTGGATTCCATCAGTCCACACACAGCGTCACAGTGTCATTTAAGGTCAGTGCTTGCATAACTGTCTGTCCAAGTTAGGGCATTAACATTCTGCATCAAGGTCTTAAAGCTGTGAAAGTCGAGGCCACAGGGACCAGGATTACTCAACAGCAGTCACTATAGCAAGTTGGTGGCTGATGATCATAGCTCAGTCAGGTTTTAGCAGTCCTGCCTCTTCCTACCAAAGTCCCAACGATGGGCACATTTCCAAGCAAACTTTCTTTTCAATATCTCTCACTTTTCATTGTTTTTTTCCAAGCTAGTATTCTCAAACCTATCTTTCAACAACTAACCACATTCACACTTTCACATTTGCTCTTTCTAGTTTTTAAAGTTAGTTATCTGTGAGAGGCTGTCTGTCTGACCACTGCCACAGAAGAAGGCTAGAGTCCTCCGCCTCTGTCAACAGATCCAGTGTGAAGAGTGATCAGAGAGTCTGTGTGGCTCAGCAGACACGAGTGGGGCCTCATTTGAAATAAATATTGCCGTCACACCCCAACTTTCTCACCCAGATCGTTGTTTCATCCAAGAAATGCCCCAATGGAACTATGGCGTGTCAGCTATGGCCAGACCAGAGGTTTTATGTGACTCTGGTGGAAGAGGCTGGGACACATGGCTTCTTTCTGGAAAGCACACGGAACAGAACAGGGAGGTGCATCCAGGAACTTGGTATGGGGAGGGAGGGTTCAAGGCTCCAGGAGGGGGCTGCTTTGGAGTCATCACTTTGGAATTTAAAAAAAAGATGAATCAAACACCTCCTGGTTTGTCCAAAGTCACAGAAGCATGAAGAGACAGAGCCGTATGTCTGGGGGACCTCCACAGCAAAGCATCTCTTACAAGCAGAACGATTTAAAGTATGGTTCTTGGACCCTCAGCTCCAGTATCCTTGGTGGGCTAGCTAAGAATGTAGATGTAAGGGCCCCATGCAGACCTTCGGAATCAGACTCAGGATCAGGAGCTCTGGAAATTGTCTGTAATATGCTCCCCACTTGGCAATTTCATACAGCAGAGCCCAGAGAGCCACAGAGGTGGGGATCAAGTAAACTAGCCATCCAAAATTTCCAAAAGCTAATCTGAAAATATTCCGCATATGGACAACAAATTCTAAAAAGATCCTGACTGTCACAGCTGGCTGCGGCTAGTCATTAAACCCAACACGCAGAAGCAATCTGCAGCCACTGTGAGACACAAAGCAAGACAGAGGACTTCTAACAAAGGCATCAGAAGAGCCAGGCCCTGCTGGGTTGAAAAATCAAGTTCACATTTATTTTTGTGAAGGGCCACCTTGTCACAGCTTCATCTACTTCTGCAGATACAGGCTCTTGTGTGGGGAGATTATCTCCTACCTGAGCAGATTTGAGCAATTTAAACAAAACACAACTGACTTATGTACCGCACTTCAATCATTGCTAATTAAAGACACCGTTTTTGCAAGAGGTAGGGAGGGCTTGCTTCCTGTTAAATTTGCAAATGAGCCTTGGAGCAGAGATTGCCTGTGACTGTTTCTGCTTATCCATGTCTAACACGAATGCAATCTCATTTATAAATAGCATCACATGAAAGCTGCCACACAACACAGGGTGACACTCCTGTTCCATCCTCTTTGTCCCTTCCCCTCTTCTCTTTCTCCTATGCGTTTGTGTGTGTGTGAGTCCACCGAGTGGGGATGCCAAGGACAGAGTTGTTCTTCTAGCCTCATATTAGAGCCTACCATGTATCACATGACATGCACAGTTCTGAAACCAACGGGTGCCACAGCAAGCAACTTCATTTAGTGGTGCCCTTCAGCCTCCCCACTGAACATGTGTGGCTATCCTAATTTAATCCTTACCACACTCTGGAGTTAAGTGTTTTGTTATAGTCCCATTTTACAGAAGGAGACAGTGTAGACTGAGACACTTGCTCATAGGTCCTGTGCTTACCGCCATGCTGTGGTCTCCTTGGACATTCTATATTCATCACCTCAACCTTAAATGAATCTTGACAGTGACAGCAAGAAAGACTAGTGTGGTCTTGAACTTGAAGGAAGAGCTCTTGTTTGCCCTTTTCATGTAAAACTGCTGCTGGTCAAGGTGGGCCCACAACTGGAGAGCTTGAAGGCGCTCAGGGCAGTTCAGTTGTGTAAGCCACATCCCTTGATGGCCCGGCTTATTAAAAGACACAGCAGACTCTGTGACAAAGCTCAAGGTCATAGGTCACTGGAGAGCAGAGTATGCAAGCAGATGGCTGATGAGCTCACCAATGGCTTGAGGGGAAAGGGAAAGGTGCTGAGGCCTGTCAGCAGAGCTGGCAAGGGGGACTGTGTTTGGGAGGTGAGGGTGCATTTTGCAGTGGCTTTGCATTCACAGGGACACTGGCTCTGCTAGGGCTCTAGCCTGTGGATCTAGGCCATAAGCTAACAGCTCCCTTATGACCTGGGACTCAGTTAGTGGCTAAGTGATAAGAGTCCATCTGATAAGAGAACAGTTGCGTGGTATTGTTCTTAGAAATATGAGATGAGAGAAGCAGAACACGCCTAGTGTTACACCCGCAAGTGTGAGTTCACTTTGTGCACCTATACACACACATACACATGTACGTACATACACATACATGCATACTCATAAAGGGGAAGGGGAGGCAGACATCAATGGAGCCTCCTACATGTTTGATGGAGGATTAATGAGAAACATTTGCCAAGAATCTGGCAAAGTGACATTTGAAGGGACTTAGCGTGGCCTAAAACTCATGAAAACAATTAACCTCCTTATATTGCCATTTCTCCCCCCACACACCCCCAAAATGTGATGGAGAAGTAGAAAGGGGCTTTCTATAGGGAGTTTCTAATGCCAGTGTGTGACTACCTTATCCTTAAGTTTACAGTGCCAAATCTGGGTAGATTAATAGAAAGTAGCACTCTTTTGTTTGCACCATGGTGGACCATCTTCATTTGAAAAGGAGAGACTTGGGAGAGAAGCAGAAACTCATTTAACTGTAGCCCTGAATTTATCTGGCGTTTGAGCTGGGGAGCATAGGGTTTTAATTTAACATTTTGTACATTTTTCATAAGCACACAGAGCAAACAGTGATGGCCTGCTAGTTTTCTAAGTGTGGTACATTTTGTGATGGCGGGACGCTGTTAGCTCACTCACCTGTCTCCATCTGTTGTTTAGAGAGATGCCTGCCACATAGGGCTGGTGCTCAGTAAGTGTGTGTGTGTGTGTAGCGTTTATCTGTGACTATACTACCGAGATTCTTTCTAGCCTACCATTTTGCCAATGATGGCAGAGGGCCTGCTCTTGGCACATTTACATTTTTTTCCTTGAAATTTGTCCTTTGTACCTGGTAGATGGAGGCAGTGTGAGAAGCCACTCATCCTTGATGCCATTATTAGACTGATTTGACTTCACATGTGAGCAAATGGGGTAATATAAGGAAAGGAGGAGGGGCACTGCTCGGACGGGGGCTGGGCTGGGGTGACCACAGAAGCTGAACGGGTTGCTGAGTGGATGTGTTCACTATAGAGAGCAAACTCAGGGGAGGAGGCAGGGGAGGTAGATGCTCTGTGAGGAACACAACTGCGGTAAAAAGAAGTAGAACAGGAGAGTGTGTGTGTGTGTGTGTGTGTGTGTATTTGTGTCTGCTTTGTGTGTGACTGGTGTATGTGTGTGTATGTGTGCATGGTGTAAATGTATATGATGTTTATGTATGATGTGTATGTCTGTGTCTGAATGATATATGTGTGTCTGTGTCTGATATGTGTGTTTGTATGTGTATGGTGTGTGTATAGTGTGTGGGTATGGTGTGTATATTTGTTGTGTGTGTATGTGTATGTATGATTTGGTGTATGTGTGTGTGTGCGCGCGCGCGCGCGCATGCACACAGTACCATGCGACAGTGTAATCTTATCTTTTTCACTTACTATATAAAGTACCACCTTTGTGTCTATTGAGGCTATACATGAGATCTAGTCCATGAAGCTCGAATATTTGTGAGAAAGAGAGGGAATAAACAAGTAAATAACTATATGAAACATATAATAGACATTGACAGCACTGGGGGTAAAGTAATGAAGGAACAGAAAGGATAAATGACAGGACCCCAAACTAAGGAAGGAAAATCTCTCTAAGGAAGAGGTGTGCGTTCACAGCCAGGGCACAAGAACAGTGGGGGTTGGGGCACACGGAAGACCAAGGGTCAGGGAGGGCAGGATTAGCTTGCCCTGAGAACTAAAGGGAGCTGGAATCTGGACCTCAGTAGTGGAGAGCGACCAAGATGCACTGGGTACCATGGGGAGGGCCAGGGCCAGGTCTGAAGGACTTCCAGGCCAGCCAGCGAAGCTAAAATTTAATTCAAACACAGAGAGGAGCTCCAAGGGGGTTTTTGAGGGGTGGGGTGATGGGGTTGAAGGAGAGTTTCCAAAGAGATGGTACCAGTTGCTATAAGACGATGTCCTAGAGGTCAAGGAGGCCATGCTCATCACCAGAACATGTCTGGCTGTTTGGCTGGCTGGGGAGTGAGACAGCTGGAAGGCTGCTCATCGTGGGTAAAGCGGCGTTGAGGACTTGTGGATTTTAGAGTGACGCGAAACAAGGAGAGAGTTTGAGGAACACTGTAACTTTCTCTCCGGCTAAGGAGTGCTGACTCAGCCACCTGGTATGTTGAACTCCACTTTACAGAGGAAAAGTATTTTGAAAACTAACAATATAGAGACATAGTTGGGGGCCAGAGCTCAGTTTTCTAGAAAGTGCTACATCTCCCTTTTATCTTGTATATATTTGATTAAACTAATAAACATCCCTTGAGTAGATGGATTGCCAATCGAATGATGAGTGTGCAGGACGCCGGAACTTAGTAACTGCTGATCCTGCCCTCTGCCCCAGCCCACAGATGAGGAAGCTTTGGTTCCCAGAGGTGTGTGGCTTTCCCAGAGCAATGGAGTGATTTCAGGGCAGACATCTGCACAGTCTCCAGACTCTAGGGAAACCTTGTCCCATGATGTCATCGTGCCATCTACTCGAGGTTTTCTTCTTCAAACTGTTTGCCCCTGACTGCTGTGGGGTTGGTTTACCGGCCACATTACTCCCCTGCCAGTATTTCTGAGGCATGGGATGCCCACCACAGAACGAGCCGGTGGCAAAACAGCCTATAGCCTGGAGCCTCACAAATGGAATCCCATTCTTTTCAAAGAGGAAGGCATGACTCACCTGATTTTCAGGTATGCTGCACCCCCAAACACCAGCAACACCACGGCGATGACTGTCACGGTGATGGCGGCAATGCTGCCTGTGAAGGAGGAAAGGCCCAGAAAAGACAATGAGAGCTAGCTCAGGGGTTTTAGAGTACACAATGTCTACCCATGTCTCCCCCGTAGGAAGAAAACTTGATTCACCTCACATCATTCTAGTCAGAACCCAGGATTTCAATTTTGTTATTGAACTTCAAACAAAAATACAAAGTGAGGTTCAACAAATGGTCAATCTTTCTTCTAGCATTTATCATGACTTGTTGGATGCTCTGGAATGCAAAGGGCAGTACACAGTAATACCTCACAGTCCTTTGAAGAGTGACAGAGGTCAGTTACCAGCACCATTGTCTGTAGGGGAAGAAGATTTTAAATTTCCAAGGGTTTTCTTTTCATGTTTTTGTGAAGTCCCAGGTGAAATATTGGAAGAAAGGTGTCCTGCTCAAGTGCCACTAGGAAGTAAGGCATCTAAGTTTTCAAAAAGAAAAAAAATGGGAACTACACAGCTGTATCAGCAGTGTTCACTCCAAAGAGGTCGCTTCGGTAGGAGATGTGCAATTTTCAATGATCATAACAGATCAAAGCATTTGAAAAATATTGTTCCTCTTTGAGAAGTGTGATCAGCTTCCACATTCACATGGTCCATTTGGATTATAGAGAATTAAGTCAAGTTTTGTATGCAAAATAAGGTCCCGTGTTCAGAGAGCACTGTTTTTGTTGTCCTTGTTGTAAGAACACTGTTACAAAGCAGCGATGTCAACCTGTGGGTTGTGACTCCTTAGGAGTCTCCTATCAGATAATCTGCATGTCAGATATTTACATGGAGATTCATAACTGTTGCAAAATTAGCTATAAAGTAGCAACAAAATAATTTTATAGCTGGGGGGTTGTGAGGTCACCACAGTGTGAGGAACTATATTAAAGGGTTGCAGCATTAAAAGGTTGAAAACCAATGCTTATGAAGTAAACAAATGCTTTATGCCGTAGCTTAAGATTTGGTCCCTAAAGTGATTATTAATGGTAGGCTAAGAGACAGGTAGAGAGATGAACCCTTTAAGCACGTGTCCCTATAAAAATAACCACCCCACCCTAAATGTATCTTTGAGGTCCAGCACTCTTTCTGTGTGCGTTCTGGACTAATAAAGTATATACACTTTGCTTTTGTCATGCCTTAGAAGTATTAAGGATCAACTGGACTCTTGTCCCCAAATGTTGCAAAAGACTTTCGGTGTAATTCACCTGTTTCCTATGTAGGTACACTACTTATTGCTTAAACAAGTGAATGGGAACTGTTCTCAAATGCCTGGAAAAGAGCTGAGTGATCTGGACTGAAGTATGTAGATTCATGTGTGTGTGTGTGTGCATGTCTGAAGAATTGTCCCAACACACGATACTGCCATTTCCTATCTTTTGTACGGGAATCTTTCTCACATTCTTAAAGAGTTATAAGTTATACATACGGCATCTCTTTTCATTTCCACTCTGCTTCCATGCGCACCTTGTGCTGTTTTATCTCTCATCCCTTCTACCTAAAGAAGCAGCTCAGAGTTGAAAGACAAGGCTATTTCTTTTTTTCCCATTTTTTATTAGATATTTTCTTCATTTACATTTCAAATGCTATTATGAAAGTCCCCTATACCCCCCCTGCCCTGCTCCCCTACCCACCCACTCCCACTTCTTGGCCCTGGCGTTCCCCTGTACTGGGGCATATAAAGTTTGCAAGATCAAGGGACCTCTCTTCCCAATGATGGCTGAATAGGCCATCTTCTGCTTCTTATGCAGCTAGAGACACAAGCTCTGGAGGTACTGGTTAGTTCATATTGTCTCCAACCTATAGGGTTGGAGACCCCTTCAGCTCCTTAGGAATTTTCTCTAGCTCCTCCATTGGGAACCCTATGTTCCATCCAATAGCTGACTGTGAGCGTCTACTTCTGTGTTTGCCAGGCACTGGCATAGCCTGACACGAGACAGCTATATCAGGGCCCTTTCAGCAAAATCTTTCTGGCGTATGCAATAGTGTCTGCATTTGGTGGCTGATTTTGGGATGAATCCCTGGCTGCAGCAGTCACTGGTTGGTCCATCCTTTCGTCTCAGCAACTCCTTCCATGTGTATATTTGCGAAACACATGAAACTCAAGAAGAACAAAGCCCAAAATGTGGACAAGGCTATTTCTTAACTCTTTAGTAATTCCCCTAAAATTTTAGATGAAAGGCAACCCCAGGAACCCACATGACTACAGAAGAGGGTCAAGGGTTATTGCTAACATGAAGACAATGAGAAGAGTTTGCTATTTCCATGGAGACTGGCCATAGTCAACCATTTCAGAGCTTGCCTATTCCTGGACAGTGTGCGTATCTATTTCTTTACTTCTAGAAGGCTTTCGAGCCAGATGAGAGTATTTAACAGCGTACTTATCTTTCCCTTTTTATGGTATTAGATAGATCGTGGTGCTGATTGCTGAAATGTCTAGATCTGGTTAAGCAGAGAAAGCCCAAGGCCAGACAGATCCTCTTATGAAAAAACCTCCGCTCCTATTTTGAAAGGTAGCTCTTAGCTTCTTGGCCTCCAAACTGTGCTAAATTAGAACAATTCAAAGTTCACTGAAGCTTCTTAAGAGCTAGGAGCTTTGAAAGGGGGGGGGGTTATAACCACAAGGTAAGCTGAAGGGGCAATTTGAAGATTAAAAAAACCCACAGTCATTGCAGCTAGGACCAGTTAAATACTGACCCCTTCATTTAATTCCCCTCCTCTAACATAAGGAAAGGAAACTTGTTGGCTCCCCTAAAGACTATCCCCATACCTCCTGACCCTAAGGATGACTTAATATAGGAAGTTGTAGGCCTGACCTTCTTCATAGTTTCTTGCCTATTCTAAGGAGCTGGGTGTCCTCCAACTCTGCCATTTCCCCAGTTTATTTATATACCACCTCTTTTAAAGGTAAAGCAGGCAGTTTCTCCAACACAAGAGCTGTGTTTTTCCATGAGGAGACAGCAAGCGACAGAGTGGCCTGCTCCTTCTCCACCTCACAGTGGCTCATGGTGGCTGTCGAACTTCAGGAGCTGTTCCAGTCTCCTCATGGGCTTCTTCAAGGCCACCTATCCAAGACCACAAGTGACCTCATCCTTATTACCAGAGACGGAGGTTAAACGTGACATTTTACCTGGTAGCCTTCTGGAGGAAGCTGGATAAATGGCTCTTTAGAGGGTTGGTCCTACCAGTATGAGGCAAAGGGTATGAGGTAACATAGTTTGTGCTGACATTTGGGACCTTCTCATGAACTCTTCCGTCACCAGCCGGCTGTTCAAAGGGAGTGCAATACCCTTCCCAGCCCCACTTCCCATCCCAGGAGCTGGAGTCTTCTGGAAGTAGATCTTTATCAGCTGGAGCCCAGAAGATCCTGTTTTCTGAGCCTTCCCTCAGCAGCTGTGGCCTCAGGTTCCAGTCAGGTCTGACCTGAGAAGCCCCACCTACTGCCTGGATTTGTGTGCTTGCCTGTGAGCGTGCCTGTGTATCAGCCTCTAAGCCCCAGAAAGCATGCACTGTGTTCTGTGGCAACTGAAAGCCTTTGTTTTTTTAGTTTCTGAAAACAGATGTTGTACCCCCTGACTTTTGTTTAAACTAACCTGGAATTCCCCTTCTCGTCTTGTTCTCACTTTTTTTTTTTCCAAGATGGGGCATGGAGAAGAGAAAGGCGGAAGGTGTGGTTTCAGGGATAGCTTTGCCTACAGGGACGGCAGAGGACCTCCTGGGCTGTCCTGGGAAGGACCCAGGGGGAAGTTTGCTGGCATTTTAATTCTTCCGCCTCAGGACCCATTATTCTCAGACCTGGTGTGATTCATTCCCTAAAGCTCTGGGATGGGCAGACCTTAAAAGAGAACTGGAAGAAACTTATCTGTATATTGTGTAAGCCAAGATTCAAGATATCCCCCGTGCCAGTACATTGCATTGTGCCAACATGTTCTGCCCAACCAAGGGGCTCTTGAAGAGCCAAACACCAAAGCATCCTTGAATTACTTGCCACCCCCAAAGTCTGGGATTTCTCAGAGTCCCCTGTCTGTGACTTTCATAATGGCCCAGAACGAGAATAAACGGGCTCACAGCTCCTATCCTTTGCAGGCAGTTACTTTGGGCCAGCCCTTGACCATGAAGGTTACACCTCTCATTTAACTCTCTTTACAAGCTGAATGAATGGACACACACACACACACACACACACACACCCATTTTATAGATGAGGAAGTCGAGGCCAAGAACGGTTGAGATCTTGATTAAGGTTTTACAGTTGGTAAGTCATGAAGCTAACATCTGAACCCAGGCTTATTTCACTTGCCCTGTTCGTTTTAATCATCACTGTGTTAGTTATTTCCTATAGCCTGATCCATGGTCTTGTCTTCTTGGCCTATTCATTTGCCCCCCGCCCCCTTTTTTTATTTATAACTACATACTAAGGCTTCTTGAGAAGTTTTCCCTGATAATTTGAATACCTGACTTTGTGTCTGGATGTTCTTGTATCTCCGTGTCTCCTTTTTTTTCTAACACTAGATTGTGGTTTTTGAGCTTCTCTAGGCAGATTGTAATCACATCCGCCTTGAATCTCCTCCCATCCTTTGTAAGCTTTGAGCACCAGGTGCAGTCTCTAGCCTGCAGTGGGTTTTTAACACTACCCTTCAGTGTAGAACCACTAACTGCATTATTGGCAAGAAACATGACACCCAGAATTATTGACCCCAGTCACTGTACTAAGAAAGTTCTTGAACATAAGCTTTGTACCTATTCATCCTGGAGTCCTCTGGTCTAGGTCTTATCCAAGGGCCTATCTCTAGGACACCATCTCTGCTTCACCACCCTAGACTTTCACCCTCCACACTATTTAATCTATTTAGTCTATGAATGACCGACTGGGTTGGCTAGAAGGAAGGGAGTTAATTTAGTAATAACTGGTTAGACTAGGAATTGAGCTGTGTAGCAAACTCCTAGAAGGACCTACCCCAGGTCAGAGCTGGCCAGCCATTACTCTGTTTATCAATGCTCAGAGGCAGTCCTGGAATGGACATTTCAAGGGTGCCCACTCCCCATGATTGCCTTTAAACCACAGATGAGTGAGCTGTTGTCTCAAACTTAAGGGCTCTACATAGGTCCTTGCTACCTCCTGTATCACTTGGCCCAGAAGTGCCCACTTTTAGAATCTTCTTAGTAGAGGACTCCCCGCCTCAATTAAACACAAAAGGAACCTTTCATTTGAGCTTTTTGCTGGAAATATTTGCCAAATATTTCCACCCAGAGTGAAAATGCTGGGGCAGTTATAGGGTAGATCTCAGCACTCTGTGAATAAACCCGACTAGTGATTTTACAAGCATTGTTCGAGAGCACGGCAGGTGGAGCAGGCAGTGGAGGAGTGTCGGAGGATGAGGGAAAGGTAAGTGCTTGGCTACTGTTTGTTTGACACTCGAGCCACACACAGTGTTTAGTTAATATGTGTGAGCGCTTGACCAAGGTTCCGCGTGTATGTACACACTTCTGCTGTATTTAAGAAATGTTGCTAACAACTCTCTCAGTGGTTCTTCAGTCTTATCATGATTCCTTTCCTTCTTCCTGGTTCATAAAGTCAGGAAGAAATAGAAAGCAACAGGTGGCCCCTTCAGAGTGTGCAGCGGCTCCTTCAGTCAAGGTCATCAGGAAGAGAGGGACAACTTGCCCTGAGTTCTTTCTCTTTCAGACTAGAGTGTCTGTCTGTGAATGTGTTGGGGGTTGGGGAGGGGGGGGGGAGTTAGTGCCAGAACAGCATGTGTCTGAATTTCTATTCATTACAGTAGGCTCTTCATCTTTACAGGAGTGACATCCTTTCTCTTAACAACAATGATAATAACAGTAAGAAATAACTATAGTACAAACAATAGCAACCAATGCTTTTTTGCTCTTAAGTCCATAAGCTTCAGCATTTTAGTATATTTACCCCTCGTAAGAACTCTGTAAACTAAATACTTTTGCTATCTCCATCTTACAGATGAAGAAACTGAGGACAGAGGTGTAGGGCCCCACAATATGTTGAAGGGCCAGCTACAGGACATGCTGGCTTGGAATCTGCACTGCTTGCTGCTGGTCCTGCCACCCTGGCTGTAGAGCTGTGCCAAGCCACAGCCTTTGCTCTGTACATATTGTCTGCTACTGGTCCTGCCACCCTGGCTGTAGAGCTGTGCCAAGTCACAGCCTTTGCTCTGTACATCTTGTCTGCTCTCTGTTGGCTCTCAAGAATCACAGTAAAATTCAGGACTGTGCGGTAGGTAGTCTTGGTATTCCTATAGGCACAATGAAGATGAGGCAAAGCTCAGTAATGTCTCCATAGTAAATAAGCCTGCATGTATGGTAACTGGCATTTCTTTGGTGGTGATGTGTGTGTTTTAGGAAGAGGATTAATGGGACACAGCCACGGGATAGCAAGTTAAAAATAAGAGGATTCTTGGCACTGGTTTTTACAAGCTAGCAAGGCTGTATTGAATGAACAAACTGGTCTCACAGGGCCATTTTGGATTGACTCTTGATTTCCTCTTGATCTAGGAATGTGGAATACAGAGACCATCAAGCCAGTGGCTTGCAGAGACAAGCAAAAGTGTCTAGGAGTCACACAGGTGAGTCCAGGGTTGGGCTGGCAGATAGAGAGGTAGGTAATGCCAAACTTTGTATTTCTACCTCTAGCAGACAAGTCGGTCTAGAAAAATTGGAACAAATTTTGAGAAGAGAATGAATCATTTCTCTGTATGAGTAGGATTTGGAGAGACAGCAATGAAGGTGTGTGGTAGAAGCTAGCTAGGGGAGAGCAGACAGCTAACATTTCTGGGTCAGCAACAGGCTGGAGACAGAAGCACCCTGACCCAGTGTCTTATCTAAAAAGGATCGAATCCTTGCTTTCTGCCTCGAGAGCCACTGAGAAGAATACGCAGAATTGTTTTGTGAACTAGCACAAAGGGAGAGGGGTTAAACTGATATCTGCATAACTAGTCTCTTTACTTCATGAACTAGGAGATGGTGTGACTTTCCCAAGGTCACATGGTTCACAGAAATGGATCTGTCTTAGTTTATGTTTCCTTTGCTGTGAGAAGACACCATGACCAAGGAAGTTCTTATCAAGAACATTTAATTGGGGCTGGCTTACAGGTTCAGAGGTTCAGTCCACTATCATTATGGCAAGAAGCACTGCAGTGTCCAGGCAGACATGGTGATGGAGAAGGAACTGAGAGTTCTACATCTTGGCCCAAACGCAGCCAGGAGCTTGAGCGTGAGCAGCCCTCAGAGCTCACCTACACAGTGACTCACCTCCTCCAACAAGGCTGCATCTATTCTAACAAGGCCACACCTCCTAATAGTGCCACTCCCCATGGGCCAAGCATATTCAAACCACTACAGAACCCATAAGAAGGGACAATGGAAATTAAAAGAGGCTGTGAACAGTTCTATGTTCCCAGGACCAAGTCTCAGAGAATTCTGAAGGTCAGGGATGGCGTTTGATCTTAATTGTGCTAGACAGGTGTGGGAACCCCAGGAGCATTCTGGAAAAAGGCACACAGGTTTTTTTTTTGTTGTTGTTGTTGCTGTTTGTTTGTTTGTTTTTCAAGAAACTTCTTAAATATAATCTCCACCAGAAGTCATCTCAAAGGATGGATCAAATCCCATTTTCTAGATGTTTTCTTTTACTTTGGTGTAGGTGATATTAATATCTGTAGCTGTGGGTAGTTATGCATGTTTGCATATTGATACCCAAGAGTTTGCATATTGATACCATGAGACCTACTGCTTTGGTAATGATTCAAGTCCGCAGGTCTTGCCTGCTCTCCATTGGAAGTCCCTGAAAGCCAGGAATACCAAGCCAGGTTCATTTATTTGTCTAGGCATAAAGTAAGTAATTCACAAAATAATTCTGATTTATTCTGAAACATAGCTAATTTATTATTAATTAATTAAAAACAAATATCAGAGTATGTATGGGGACATGTGCATGTTCATATGTATATGTGTGTGCGTGTCTGTTCACGTGTACATGTGGAAGTCAGAGGACAACGTTGGGTACGGCTTCTCAGGAGGTGTCCTCCTTGCTTTGTGAGGCAGTCTCTTCTCACTTGGATCTGAGGTGCAATAATTAGATGAGGATAGCCGGCCAGTGAGCCCTAGGGACTGCTTGTCTCTTCCTTTCTAGCACTGAGATTACAAACATGTATAACTATGCTTTCATACTTCACATCTGAGGATCTGGTTCGAAGACTAGTTTTCCTAAAAGTTCTGTTCTGGGCAGGAGACTGCTCAGGCAGTAAAGGCCCCACAAGGAAGACTTGAGTTTGGATTCCCAGCATCCACATTAAACAGCTGGGCACATCTGTAATATCAGGGCCAGGGAAGCAGAAGATGGGTGTATTCCTGGTCCACTGCTAACCACTGCAGCCAAGTAGGTAATCGTCAGCTTCAGTGAAAGACCATGTCTTAAAAGACATGGAGAGTGACTGAGAAAGAGAACTGACTCTGACCTCTAGTTTCCTCACTCAAACATACACACACACACACACACACACACACACGCACTCACACACACATATACACGCACACATTCACACACATTCACACACACATACACACACATATATACACATACACATTCACACACACATACACACACTCATGCACAGACACATACACACACATATACACAAACATACACATACACACACATACGCCATCCAGATAGATAATAAATAAACACTGCTCTGCATAAAGCATACAGCTAAAAACGAGTAGCGGAAATGCTAATCTTGGTTAGGATGACGAAAGGCATGAACTCCAGATTCACGCTCTTTCCTCTCAGCCTCATTCTCTCGTGAGAACCCAGCCCTGCACTCACTGGAGCTCAGGCTTGCAATTAATGAATCCATTCTGGGCGGCTCTCTGTCACTATGGTTTTAAAGTTTCTTCACTTCACTTACAATTACAGTCTTTTCCAGCACAAATGAGACCTCCCTCTTGCTTGGAATTTATTTTAACTACCTGTTTCGATCACTCAGTCTCAGCTCGGCTTTTGACATTTGTAACACGAGCTACCTGGGGCTTCCGAGAATAGCAATGGCCTTGCTTATCCACTGTTCTCATAGCATAGCACTGTCTAAGCTGATTGCCACAGAGCAACCCCAGGGCTGTCGGGAGCACAGCTCACATTCAGTTGACCAGAAGGTAAGCTCCACAGCCACTCTTCAGAGAATGAGGATTATTAAGGACCAGCTTGGGTGTCTCAAACTTCCAAGCCATCTCTTTGAATATTGCCTGCGGGGGTTGGGGGTGGGCAGAGTTCTCCCCTTTTGTCAAGTAATGCACTTGTTTATTGTTTTTAATTATTACTGTTTCAGGTCGTTTGTCCCAGGTCACTTGTCCCAACAGCTCTGAGGCCAATGACATCAACATAATTACAGTAATCCCGAGGAATCAGCAATCTCCCAAGAACCATTAGTTAAATTCATTCTTGTTGCCCACGTAATTAATCACCCGGGTCCCATAGGCCTGCTTTCAGACACTGTATTTACCAAGTTTAAAGTTTCCCAGACTCAGGTCTCTGGAAAGAAAACTAATTTCCCAACTGGGATGCAAGTCAGGGGAGGGGACAGCTCCTTCCTGTTCTGCCTCTGTAGGCCCCAGGACCAGGGTTTTCTCTTGTAGCTCACTGCTTCTTTCCCTTTGGCCCAGGAGACTGCTCTCTCCTCAGCTGCGTTTCAGCCCCATTCCTTTCAGTTTCCCAAGTGAAAGTGTCACTGTTTCCGAAGGGGACCAGTGATTCTCTCACACACCATTCGGATTATGGTTCTCTATATTGTCCCGAAGGCAGGTACTTCCATGGGCTTTTATTACCCAGCACTCACTGTAAGTGTCCCTTTGGGAGTCTTTAAGTGGTTTATAAACAGTCTTCAAGCTAAGAAAACTAGTCTACACGCATCTGAGCTAGCAGTAGCCACCCCCTTTCTCCCAAAATTAAGGGTCCAACTGTAATAATATCAGCTGACATAATTTACTGCTAACTTATTAGAAGAACAATGGTTCAGCAGTCATATTTCATGCTAATAAGCATCTTACTGAATAGGTACAGTTCCATGTGTGCCCTCATCTTGAAGATGGTGTTCAGGGATGTTCAGACTCTTCCCCCAGAGCCCCTCCTATAGCAACAGGCACTGGAGAGAGCTGTGGCAGACAGTCTGATGGTGGGATTTGCACCACCACCTGTAAACCTGCAGCCTGCCTTCAGAGTTGTTCCATACTGTCTCCGTATGGAAATGTGCTACACAGTGTATGATAGGTCACTTCCACGGACTTTGTGAGATGTCTTCATTTTAGCATAAAATTCGCCATTGTCTTTAGGCCAATGGTCTACTCCTTGAAGGTCATCCATCTAACCATGAATGAAAGACACTGTAAAAATGCCATCGGTTATGAACAATACTGTTTTTCCCAGGATTGAGCAAGCAGACATATCAGCAACTCAGCGTCACTTACGTATTTTCCCAGCACAATAGTCGAGACTCAACTTCCTGTGATGCGGTTTTTAGATTCTTTTCCGACAAAGCTGATGGGTTGATGATGGGCTACCCTCCATTTTCCAACTAGTTATTCTACAGCTAGAAAGATGCTCTCCCAGTTAGAAGCTTCTGATGGTTCAGGGCAGAGAGGAGATTGGGTTTATCCTCATCCATATCTCCCAGTGAGACACCTAATGGCAATATGTGTGTTTATAGGCTCACTCTCATTTTCAAAACCACTGCTCAGCTATCACCCATGAAAGTCAAATCGAAAACAGAAAAGAAAAAAAGTGTTCTACAGAGGCAGAAATTCTCCAAACATAATCAAAGCCAGCCCTGGTGCAATTAAAATGCACAACGGTTGCCTTGCTACTGGATGACAATATAAATGGGAAATAGCTGATTTTATTACCTTGGCATATATTTTTCAAAGGGTATCTTAGAAATACATCAAAATTAGATTAAAGGTTTAAGCCGCAAAGGCAAGTCAATACAAGATTGTGTTCTAGCTGAAATAGAGTCTAATAGAGTTGTGGGAGCTAGCAAGGTTTGAAGGTTAGTATAAGTTCAAAGAACTTGGCCTGTAAGAAGAAAGTGTGACAACAGTTCCTAAGAACAGTCATAGCAGCCACAGTGCTCATGGTAAGGCCCAAAGTGGGCATCAGGATGTAGGCAAAAACAGGTGTGTTGGGGGTGAGAGTGGATGGAAACTCACCAGGACAGCACAAATCACTTCAGATGGCCTGTGGTCTTGAGAGGTATCTTTACATACACAGGTGGAGGTGTTCAATAGTGTTTCATTTTAAAATTTTCAATTCAAAGCTCAGAATTTACAGTTTCTATATAAAACTAAAAGGGTTCACTTGTTGAGTATTTATTAAACACCTACACTGAGGTAGGCACAATTAGGAATATAGTTCTGAGTCCGAGCGGCTTCATCCTCTCCCCTGGTGTCTTGAGAAACTGATGGAAATAAACAAAGAGCTGTACAGCTTAGTTTATCATCCTACTGTGAGAGTGGATTCATGTGAGTTGCGATAAACTGTAACTGAACACTAAGGCTGGGTTGGGAGTCACATAGGAAACTTCCAGAACAAGCAATGTTTGAGCTGAGATTCCAGATCTGGTTTGCAATTAACCAATGAGGTACTAAAGAGGGTTCCAGCAAGAAACATTCTGTGGAAGATGGCCCTAAGTCAAGAGGAAGACCAGCGGACTTAAGAACCTGGGAGTCAGCCAGTAGAAGAGGTGCTGAGAATGAGTGGAAGGGGTTTGGATGCCACGGGGGTGGGGTGGGGGTGGAGGTCACCTAAAGGGGAGGCTTAGGGGCTTCATGCTGAAGGCAGAGATGTTGATGGAGGCTGGTGACGTGTATTTGTTTTCAGGGCTCTGGCTGCTCTGATGGGGGAAAGGCACAGTGGAGAGGCTTCTGATGTGGGATTTTGAGAGCTCTGGCTGGAGAGTGAGAGGAGATACGCAGATGAGTTTAGGAGCTACCTATAGTGCAATCTCTGTAATACTTGGTGGAGCTGGAGAGATGGCTCAGTGGTTAAGAGCTCTGGTTGTTCTTCCAGAGGACCCAGGTTCTGTTACCAGCACCCACTGTGAAGCTCACAACTCCAGTCCCAGAAGATCCAATTCTCTCTTCTAGCCTTTGAGGCTATTGCACACAAATGGTATAGAGATATACGTGAAGGCAAAACACTCATGGACATAATAAATAAATAAATAAATACTTAATAAAGGAGAAGTTAGGATATGTGATTATATTGGAGTATTGCTTTCTGATACATTCTAAGCATTCTGAAAATATGTTAAGGAAGGGCTTAATATTCCTTTTACATTGTCTTATTATATATGTGTTTTTATAGTAAGTCAATGTTAAGTCCTTTCACCAATTTTTAATATGCTTTTGAAAAATGGTCATTAATTTATTACAATACCTAGTTTTTACTCATAAAACTTTCCTAGGTACATCTTAAATGGATCTTTCATCTTTCCTATCAGATAATTCTTTTTTTTTTCTTAAGTCTACATTTATCTCAAAGGTATGGATATCTTCTACACAGATAATTCCTGGGGTTTGAAAGAGAGAGATCCAGATGTCTCAGTACCAGTGCTCTTTAAGGGTGTTTTAGCATAGTTCCCACGGAAGAAAAGCTAGAGTTGAAACCAGTCAAGTTCAAAGGATGCCACCAGTGTTCGCAGACATGTCCTCATTGTAATGGAAACTGCAAAGCAGTGCAGGTGCAGGGAGCATGTGGCGTCCACACAGCACCAAGCGGTCTGAATGCAACCGTGGAGAGCGTGTGTGCTCGTGGCCTGGAGAGAGTGGGCGAGTAACTCGGTTTCATCCCAGACCCTCCCTCCCACACTTGCCTCGGCCTCAGATGTGCATTGCATTGAGTTTGCGCAGGGCAGGAAAAGCATGCCATAGCGTGCACACATGATAAGCTCTGGCCTATTAACACAGTATGGCCCCAGTTTAACACACATTGCCTTTTCTTCCTTGACTAGCTACACAAAAGCTGCAAGTCAGAACATTTGTCTTCTGTGCAGCTGACTTGCGATGGCTGCCAACGCCACCTGCTCCTCCTCCCCCTGGTGACCCAGGTGGTGGGATCAGACACGATCTCCTGTAACCCATTCAAGTGTGCTGGCTAGCTTTCCTGACTCTGTGTCTCCATTCCAACAGACTGGATGGGTTTAGTGGCAGGGAACTTAAGACCAGTTTCTGGAACAGAGTTTGAACCATGGCCCTGTCACACATGTGGGGATTTGAAGAAGTCAGTCTCTATGTATGTAATTTTCACCTTCAGAACAGATTAAAGCTGATCCGGCCTTATCGGTGTATTCTGAGGAATGAGGAGAGCCTGTGACTGTGACGGTGATGCCAGATCTCCAACAAGCATCTCACGAACAAGGATCTCATTTCTTAGGCATTGGATCAGTACAGTCAACAATTGCCATAGTATGACAAGCATCAAAGTGTGCATATAGCCTCTCCTGTATTCAGTTAATAGTGAAGAACCCTAACAGGAGACTAGTTAAATAACATGACCTATCCATCACTGATGATGAGCAACCAGAAACCAGGTATACTGGTATAGTTTTTTGATCCTCAACTGCCTACAACTTACCATGTACATTTCTCCTGCTGTTGAATCATACTATTTAAATATAACCCTTAGGCTATTTTTCCCATCAGTGACTACCAATGGACTACTAGGTACAGCCAACAACCTTATCTCATGACCTAGGTCCTCAGGCATCCACCCTGAAGTTCCTCCCTTTGTCATTTGGGATGTACCCATGCAGGCAGTTTGAGACTCTATTACTTCCTAGGCCATACACATGCTGCACTGTAAATTTCTTGGAATAAGTGACTATCAATCATAGCTACATGTATCCCTAGTATAGAGCCCGATACCTAGCTTAATAAATGCTTGTTGAAGATTGTGGGCATCCTTCATTATGGCAAATGTGATAATAAAGATGACGACAGTTACAACATCAAAAAGGTAATAATAGCAATAATGATACTAATAAATAGCAGTAACATACCAATCAAAGCCATTGTTTGGGACAGTGTTCAATAGCCAAGTGAATTGTGTTACCTAAAGCTTATAATAGTCCCATCTTACACATGATTCCCTTACTCTATCTTATAGATAAAACAGGTCTCAGATAAATGCAGCAACATCCCTGTGTGCTGGCTGATCATTTTTATTTATTCAACCAATGATGCTGGGAGTCTGTCACATCAGAGGGCTGGAAATGCAACCTCTTCATTCTCTGCAATCAAGTTCCTTCCTTTAACCTAGCAAAAGAGCAGGCAGTCTCCCGATAAAGGAGATGCGGTCAGAAAATGGCAGGCAATAACAGGCCAAGCGAAGCGTGGGAAAGCCATCCGCATTAATGGCAGTTATCATTCCACTTAGCAGAGCAGAGGTCTGCTGAAGGGATGACAGAGTCCAGACTAGGAACAGGACTGATCATTAAAAAGAGGGAGGATGACTGTCTCCGGCAGGGGGAACAGTGCGTGCAAAGGCCCTGAGGCAGGAGGATTCTCTGAGTTCAGCTAATAAGAAAGTTGCCAGGAAGCTCGAGGGTATAAGAAAATGAGAGCGGAGAAGTCTGTGCAGGTTCAGGACATGCTGAACTTTGCGGCATGACTGAAACCCTGGCCTCTTCCTTCTGAAGCAGAGGGGAAGCAATGAGAGCATTAGAGCCACAGCGCCATGCTTGGAGCTGCGGGGGCTTCGTTTTTCTGTTAAGTAATCATTTTAAATTAACTGGATACATCCAAAACATTACCACCCCAGCCTGCAAACAATGTAAAATTATTTCGTTTCCTGTTCTCTTTTTGCACTGGATCTTTGAAACACAGCAAATGCTTTTCCAGCTACAGATTCTGCTGGAGCAGCCCCAGTTCTAGGGCTTAGTGGCCCATGTGGATACTGGCTATTGTACTGGAAGTATGAGGACCAGTCTAACAAGATGGTCTTCTTTTCATTTGTGACATCATCAACGTTAAAGGTGAAGGCTGACAGAAACCTCAGCTTATATCCATGCACAGAAAAGGGCAAGTCTAAGAAGAAGTGTTTGATTCTGAGGTCCTCATTTGACTAGATAAATGTCAGTCATCAGGGCTGAGCCAATGGGGACAACACAACCCAAAAGATCCAACACTCCAATGCTAAAAGATGCTCTCTCTTTCAGGATGTGATGGGTGGTCAGGTCACTTTTCAGGAATACTGTAGCAACCTGAGAGGGACAAGGAAGGACAAGAAGGGACCAGGCCAGATGGATGGATTGCCTGGATGTGAAGCACGGGAGAAAGAAGCCGCAGAGTTCTGGCCTGAGAACTCAGAAGAAGAGAGGGCATGTCTGAGGGAGGAGCAGATGGCAGGCTGAGGAAACTAGCGATCTCTCTCAATCATCTGCAGTGCAAGAAGCTCACGGGTCGCCCTCGGGGAGGTCTCCAATCGGCTGACAGCAGGATTAGATTCATGTTCAGGTCCATACAACAGAACAGAGGTGGTGTGTCTCAGCATGTGAGAAGGGGGCAAGGGGAGGGATTGGAACAGCAGGGGAAGAAAGGGTGGGCTGGCTCTGGAGTGCTGGTGGTCCCTGAGAGGTGAGGGAGGGAGGCACCCACAGAACAAGTAGAGAAATTTGAGAGAGAGATCCTGGAGCTGAAGCAAAGTCAATGCCTTAGGGATGAGAGCACTATCCACAGCTACCAAGGTGCACAGCTGGGCAGTGGTTAGGTCATCCCAAGCCTGAGAATTAGCCAAAGGAGCTGGTGGCAAGGGAAGGCCCTGGTCTCCTCACTGAGATCATGTGGATTCTCAACCTCGCCTGTAGTACTTCTGGACCCTCACCTGGGCACACCCCTCCCAGGCCCATTTTCTCAGACCCCCTTTATTCCCTGCAACTCCAAGTTCCCTTTACCAGGGAGTATCCAACAGTTCCTGAACTCATAAAACATTTACTTTGTTTAAGAATTAATCTGTGGCCTGGGTCTAGGTGTTTATCAAACAGAAGGATTGATAGGCATAATGCTGTGTAATAGCGTATTTCAGAACACGTCTAAAGGCAGCATATAATCTCTCAACAAGAGCAACCCTGTGCCCAGAAGCAGAAATGTAGGAGACCCTAGGGCTGATGGCATGCTACAACAGTGCTGGGTTTAGCCCATAGCCAGATCACTCCGGGACCAACTCTGCTCCTAAGAGAGGTGAGTGACCTTCAGCGAGGTGCAACACTCCTCCAGACAATAGTCTCTTCACGTATGCGGTGAACAGACTGAATGTCACTGCCCCCTGTGCTCATCCCAGCCATCTTGGTTTATTCTTAGGTTAGAAGCTGGGAGCAGAAATAAGAGTCTCTTCCTCTCTGCTTTAGTCTCAGTGTGTCCTGGTGGATGCATAGTAAGTATGTTGGATGAGAGAGATCGTAGTGGACAAATCCTCTGAGTTCTATGCACAGATGTACCTTGGCCTGAACTTGATCATCTCATTCCCCTGCCACCACTCCTCCTCCTCCTCCTCCTCCTCCTCCTCCTCCTCCTCTATCATTCAAGCTTCCCTTCATTCAGTAGTTCCCGTGTGTCCTTATTCCCTTGAATCACAAAGGACCAAGACCCAACCCTGCCACTAATCTTCATCCTTTGGCCCTGCTGGGTTAAAGAGAAGAAGATATGTGATCTAAAGATCAAGCCAAACAATAACAGAACATTCTTGAAAGTTCCAGTTAAGAACTAGAGAATCTTAGAAAGAAGTAGATGTATCAGATCATGCAGAGTAGTTTTTGCCATGTACAGACTTTGTACTCTGGAGTGTTAACCTGTCACATCTATGGAATTCTGGAGGGATAAAGGGAAGCAGAAGATGCAGGCAACAGTGTTAAGGGCCCAAAACCAGGAAGAGAAAGGTGGACAGAGCCATGCCCACAGGCATGGACGTGGATGATCCCTCTGTGAGAGATTGATTTCACGAAACCCACTCTGCTTTAGGTACCCCCACTTTACAGGGCAGGAAGCCAGGCTGAGAGAACAGCACAGGCCCACGTCTAAGGACAGCGCGTGGAGTGCTGGCCTGGAGTCATGAACAGAGTGCCAAGGAGATACAAACAAATTCCCCATCCCTCTGCAGGCCTGCCCTCTACCCGTCCCCACCTGACTCTCCACTGTACGGCAGGCTTCACTTGTCTGGTTTCCGGCCACATGTAGGATGGGAGGCTATTTAGTAGAGGAGAGTGTTGCCCTCAAGCGAGAGGCTCTTCTGTCATGGAGGTGGTCTTTTCACAGGGCCTAATACTGAATTCTGGTTTCAGCTCTCTCTGTCTCAGGCCTGACGTCTAGTACCTTCTGTACCCCAGTCAGGGCTCTGTAGTAGGCTCCTTCATTCCAACTGGAATATCTCTTTCATTCTTGCTCCCCTCACTGATATGCCCCAGCCTTTTGGAATAAGATTACATATATAGATATAATATAACATATTATATGTAATATGTATATACACACGACATATACAATATATACATATATATTAATATATACAATATGTTAATATATATATTACATGTACATATGCAATGTATTTTATTACATCAATAGCAAATATAATATGTCATATTATATAATACATATATACATATTTGTATGTTTATATATGTATATATGTACATATAAACATATATACATATTTATATAATTTATATGTGTTATATAATATTAGTCTATAATATCTGTGTTATAATATATAATGTTTTATATTATATATAAATATTATAATATATTCATATTTAGAATAGAAATAATATAGATATGAAAGGCATAATTTATTTATTGCTAGTAGACTGTGTTTACCAATCATAGTTCTCAGGAATTGCTTGCCTGACTGGCCTATGGGCTCTTCCATAGTAGTCACTGCTTGGTTAATCGTAGCTTTCTCCTTCCTCCCTCTCTCTAGTACTATTTCTATTCAGAGCACTTGCTTGTTTTTATTAAAAGATGGTTATCTCTCACCATAAAAGGCAGAAAGGGGGATCTTCCCCTATTAAAGGGAAAGGCGTAACTATTCCTCCTCTTCATCAGCCTTATTTTTATTTCAAATCTCTGTAGCATGGCATTCCCACCTGAAACAAGGTAGATTGATTTCTGAGCCTAGACTCCTGCTTCTTTGTTCTCTGCCATGAACAGACAGAAACCCTCTATGCTCATTTGGTTTCTGTTTGGCTTTGTAATACCCAACGGGAAAAGATCCTGCTCTGGGGAGGTCTTCTCTGTTTTGAGAGAGGACTGGGAAGTTGTTAGAAGCAAAACCTGGGATAGTAGACCTCAGCCCAATTCTTTTACTCACTCCATGATCTCACTTCAGTACCACCCCTGTGACCTTTTGTAAAGACACATCAGAGAGTGGACAACGACTACGAAGACTGTCAACTATAAGTGACTAAGAACTTGCATTCTTGTTACTGCTACTGAGCCTTATCATCACCCTTAGCTACTGCACATTCCACCAGCTCCCCATGGACAGGATCTCCATCTCAGCATAACCAAGATCACTAATTCATCTAGAGAGGGACTCACCTGAACTTAAGGCATTCTCCACTTCTTGCATGATCAGGAAGGGGGTCGTGGTCTCAGACTCACAGATCACTTTGCCAGGCTCAGTGTGTTGGGGTGATTTCTCCTTGGGCACTGGCTCTGCTGTGACATGGGAAGTGGGTGTGTGACTAGAGCTGTGTTCTTCTGTTGGTGACGCAGGTGCCATCGGAGCTTCTGTGGGCTGGATGTTGGCCACCGTAGAGTTGTGGCTAGAGGTAACGGAGGCAGAGAGAGACTCTGATGGGGAAGTTGCAGGGGATGTAGATGCTGAGGTTGGAGCCTGAGAAGACAGGAGCACGGGCGACTGTGACCCAGTAGCTGGCACAGTTGCTTCAGGACTTCCAAGACTGTGCTCCTCAGGTGTGGGTGCCAAGTGGCCATCACTGCTTGTTGAGGGGAACCCAGCAGGTGAGGAGTCTGTGCTGCTGACATCCCTCTTCAAAGGTGGGCTGGTGACAGCTTCTTCTCTGTGGTCAGTGGGGAGCTGAGATGTCAGGGATGCGGCAGTGGTGCGGAGAACTGAGGCGTTGTGAGTGGCACTGGATACAGGGGTGGTGACCCTAGCAGTGTGTGGAGCAGAGGTAGTCCAGGTGGCCACAGGTGCTGAACTTTTTGTCATGAGAGAGACAGGCAATGGGGCTGTTGGTGAACCCTGTACCCTCAGTCCTACAAGAAAAAACAGTCAACAAATGCAGTTAATTGCATGTAAACCACCTAATATATACATATATATATATATATATATATATATATATATATATATATATATAATATACATAGTTATGTTATATATACATATATAAGTCGTATATATAAAATATATAAACATACACACATATAACATACATATATACCTGTTATATATACATATATATTATATACACACATATATACATATATATTCTATATATACATACATTATGTACATTATATATGTGTGTGTGTATAATTGCACAGCAGTTTTACAGCGTGGTTCCAGGTATTGCTCATTTTTCTCCACTGTGCAGGTGACACTGAATGGTGAAAGTGGCTTTTAAAATCTGTTTGTTTGTTTGTTTTTACTAATTGTCCCCCTTGATTTGTGACTTCCAGTAGGAACCAGCCTGAGACTACATAAAAGCAATGACTGGATCAGTCAACTCAAGGCCAGCAACAGGTAGAAGAAAACAAGCTTATGTTCCTGCTGGTTTAAGCGCTGTCCTTGGAGGAGGAGGCCGTCCTGCAGAAAGTCTCGGCCTTGGCTTGCACGACTGAGTACCATTTCATCCAAGCTGCAGACTGAGTACCATTTCATCCCAACTGCACAGTGGCGATGCAAGGGTGTGGTGTGCTTGGTGCCTGCTGACTGGAAGGAGTGGGATAGTCTCAGGGGAGCCTCAGTGTCCTTGCTCCTTCAAAACCGGAAGGGCTGTGGAGAGCCTGTCCCCTCCCTCCCCTCTTTTGCTGTTGCGCACCACAAGTCAGACTCAGTGGCTTTCTAAGCACATTTCCTGCGGAAGGAAGAGGAGCTTTATGAGGAAGCCTCATCTGTGGTTTGGGAGCATCACTGAAATTCGAGCCCAGTGTTTTTACAATCATGATTTTTGCCGAGTCATATTTGCCTTTATATTTTGTAAAGTTTAGGACTAATTCTTCCCATATTTTCTGCCCCTTGTTCCTAGCCTCTGTTCACTTCTATTGTTCATGAATTAACTGATGATGTCATTGAATCGGTGGCCCAGCAGACACGGGCTCATCCTCCCTCTCACTGTGTAACCTGTGTCTTGACTCCGCCCCTCTGTACCATTTGGTGGCATCCTCCAGCCAGCTTTGCCTCTGACCATTTCCATCTCAGTATGTGGGGGCCTCCTGCTTGCCAAATTCTCAGCTAAGAATAGAGATGCTGCCCTTTGTCCTCCACACCCCAAATCAACTCCTTTATTTACTCCCCAAACCACAGCCCAATCTGCCCCTCTTCTCATAACCATCTTCTCTACATTCCTCTAGTTAACTAGTCACGTGACAGCAGAAGTCTCTTCAGTGACATTCTGACTTCTGAGTTTCTCTGTGTGATTTTTTTCACACACCACAAAGAAAATCTTTTAAGTGACAAATCTTAAAATTGTTTACAGTGTTTGTTGTTATTTTTTCTTTTCTTTACTTTTTGTTTGAGACACTCATGTAGCGCTGGCTGTTCTAGAACTCAAGAGATCCACCCACCTCTGCCCTCTGCAACCTCCTGGGGTAGTGAGATTAAAGGCGTGTGTCATCATGTCTGGCTTCATTTTTCAATCGATCAAAACACTTCAAAAGCATTCTGTTGTGTTTAGAGTAAAATCAGAGAATCCTGTGTCATCTTATGTTTTTCTTACTGTGATTAGCTTCTCCTCAGAATCTCCTCAGAAGCGCTTCTCAGACAATTCTAATTAAGATCACCCCACTCCAGATCCTTGTCCATGTTTCCAGAGAGAAAATGAGACCTTTGCAGCTAACTCGCAGCTCGTGTTTACCCTCTTAACAGTCGCCACATGCATTTTAGTGGCATTAAGTTTATTAACATTGTCTCAGAGGTGTCACCATCCATCTCTACAACCTTTTCATTCTTTCAAGCTCACACTCTCATTAAGCAGCACCTCTTCCCTCATTCTATGCAGCTGGCACAAAAGGCCGCTCCGTGTTCTCTGGGAAACTGATTGTCTAGGGGCCTCATGGAAGCTGAGTCATGTAAGCTAGATCCTTTTAACATGTTTATTTCACTCGGCCTAAACTCTTCAAATCTCACATGTGCAATAATAGCATTGGTTAGAACGAACCACATATTGTTCACTACCTGTCTGTCTAATCTATCTATCTATCTATCTATCTATCTATCTATCATCTATCTATCTATCTATCTATCTATCTATCTATCTATCTAATCTATCAACCATCAGTCAATCTACCTATCTTATCTATCTATCTATCTATCTATCTATCTATCTACTATTAGTCAATCTACCTACCTATCTAATCTATCATCTGTCAATCTATCATCTAATATATTATCTATCATCTATCTATCTCTAATATATTATCTATCTATATCTATCCATCTATCATCTCTCTGTCTACCTTATCTATCTATCTATCTATCTATCTATCTATCTATCTATCTATCTATCTATCTATGTATCTATGTATCTATCTATCTATCTATCTATCTATCTATGTATCTATCTATGTATCTATCTATGTATCTATCTATGTATCTATCTATGTATCTATCTATCTATGTATCTATCTATCTATCTATCTATCTATGTATCTATCTATGTATCTATCTATGTATCTATGTATCTATGTATCTATCTATCTATCTATCTATCTATCTATCTATCTATCTATCTATGCCATCTTGTGTTTATCTGCTCATCACAATGGACATCTGAGCTGCTCCTGTCTTTGGTCCACTGGGAAGACTACTACCATGGATATGGGTGCATAGATATCTGCCATGGACATGGGTGCATAGATATCTACCATGGACATGGGTGCATAGATATCCGCTGTCTCCCTGCTTTCTTCCCTTGGGTATCTGCGCAAGAGTGACACTGCTGGGTCACAGGGTAACCTGCTTAACTTTCTGAGGAACTGACCTAGTTTTCACCTATTTTTGTTTTGCATACTTGTCTCTCTGTTTGAAATAACATATTTTCATGTGTGCCAAAGTGTAAGCTTAGTGACAGTACAGAGATATGGTGTTTTTCATAGTTGTTTTTCCCAGAGACAGTGTCCAAGTCAAAGTAAATAGCAAACAAGTACTTGTAGAAGGCAGGCAGCAAAGAAGGAAGGAAGAGTCAAATGATTAAAACCTTCCTCCCCGAGGGGCTGGAGCTATGGCTCAGCAGTTAAGAGCACCAACTGCTCTTTCAGAGGACACAGGTGGCGGCTCACAACTATCTGCCTGTAAGTTCAATTTCCAGGGGATCGGATGCTGTCTTCTGGGCTCCACAGGCACCGCACACATGTGGTACATAGACATACATGCAGACAAAACAGCCATACCCATTTAAAAAAGAAAGACAAATAAAGATCTGACTATCTTGACATCTGTCTCATCTGTTCTATTCTACATGCCGCTTGCCTATGGCTGTTTCCCCCACAGCTTCCTCAGAACAGCTTCCAGTATTGTGTGAGGTCCACATCTTCACCTCTGTCTCTCCACCATAATGAATATGTATAACTCACATCTTTTTAGGACTTCAACTACTTAACCTTCCATCCCTGGGCAGTCTCTCTCAAGGATGCAGAAAGGTAAAGGCCAGGCCTTAAGCAGTGTTCAGAAAGAAGAGAACATGGGCCAGATACCATCAGAGAAAGGAGAGGAAAGACTCAAGGGGAGGTGTTCCAGGCATTAGGATAGAATTTGCCACTTTGGTGCCAAGTGACAGATTCAGGGGCTAATGGAACATGTGCTGCATAATCTACTCTGAACTTAGAATTTGGATTTGCATATTTTTAAAGATTTATTTATTTATTATATGTAAGTACACTGTAGCTGTCTTCAGACACACCAGAAAAAGGCATCAGATTTCATTACAGATGGTAGTGAGCCACCATGTAGTTGCTGGGATTTGAACCCAGGTCCTCCAGAAGAGTAGTCAGTGCTCTTAATGGCTGTTCTATCGCTCCCTTGGATTTGTATTTTAAAAGCATTGATGAGAGGCTAGGCTGAATGTTAGATGTACTTGCCTCAAATGCATGGAGCCTCATGTTCTGCGACTTGCAAGGAAATATTTTGTTTTAAGGAGTTGGTTCTGAATGTGGACAATGAGAAAGTTCCATAGGAAAGAAGACAGACCTCCAAAGTTAGGCTACACACTAGTTTAGACTTTTTATGGTTTTATGGTGTCTTTTAGAGGCAAAGAAATCTTTGAAATATGTTAAAACAACAGTAGGGCAGATATTAGTAAAACATATTTCTCTGAGGCTCACTGCCTCCATATCCTGCAGCTCCTATGGCTGACTGAAGACTCTGAGGGTGAAAACTTGACAGTGCTTCACACTGTCTCATTCACTTATTCATCCACATCATTCATTCATCATCTACCCACACATTTGTTCTAAAATTTGTTGAGTACTTTCTCTGTCCACAGTTTTGCCTTCAGAGTTAACTCTTTAGCAGAACAAAAACCATACCCAACCTCCTGTAACATGATGAGATGAGTGCTTTATAAAAGTACTTCGAACAAGTACATTCCAGAGCTTCACACATGAGCGGATGGAGACAGTTAGCTTAAGTCTGGAAGTGGGGGTCAATGAATCTTGAGAGTCTGAGATAAATGAAGACTCACTAAAGAGCACAGATTCATTCATTAGATAATTCATCATTTGTTCTTCCACTCATTGACTCATTCATTTGAATCATTAGCTAATTCATTCCTCATTCATTCATTCATTCATTCACATCATTTGCTCATGCATTCATTCACATCTTTCACCTCATTCATTCATCATTGACTTATGCATTCATTTATCATTCACTTACTCATCCATTTACATCATTCTATCATTCCCTCACTCATTTATTCTAACACTTGTTGAGTTCTTTCTCTGTCCACAGTTTTGCCTTCAGAGTTCACTCTTTGGCAGAACAGAGACCATACCCAACTTCCTGTAACATGATGAGGTAAGTACCTTATAAAAGCAAAACCAACTTTCACTTGAAGCCTCAAAGGAAGATTAATAAAGTCTGCACTACAGGATGTAAAAATATAGAAATGTCATTTTCAATTGATATTTAGAAAAATCATGGAAGATTTGACATTTGAGCTGTTTCTAAAAGGATAAGGATGTACGAGATTCACCTAAGATAGGTGTTGTTCAGGATGACACTTACATTGTTATATCACGCAGAGCCAAGTGCTGTTCTATTATACTGTTATAGGTCTAAAAACGACTGCTTCAAGTGCTGATTTATTGCTGGAGACTTCCACTTTCTTCTGCAATTCTTGCTAATTTACTTTTCTTTTCCCATCTTGCTTATTTCTAAAGAGGACTGGAGATGGCCATTTAGTTCCTATAGTACCCACTGTGTACTTATTTACAGTGCTTTACAGTCCAGGTCAGGCAATTTCTATTCCTAACCAAGCAACAATGCATGAAATTATCTGACAATGCTGGTTACCGTCACTTAGATAAGGTATTAAGAGCCCCAGCTTCGCTGTATTTGATTGCCTGTACCTCAAGACACTCTTCTAGCATAAAGACAGTGGACTTACTATGACTGTCTTACAGAATGCTACCTGCATTTGTTTTCTGGGGCATGGGGTGGTGTGGTGGCTATAACTAAATACTACAGACTGGATGCTTAAAGCAATGTACCTCAGCTATAGAAGGTGGGAAGCGCAGCATCACTGTGCTAGGCAATTCAGTTTCTGGTAAGGACTCTTCCTGGCTCACAGATGGCTATCAATTCTCTGTACTCTCATTTATCCTTCCTCTAGGAATTTGGGTGGGGAGCAGAGTAGGCATAGCTAGCATTCCATTCTCCCTTCTCCCTTCTTCTTTTTCCTTATCTTTTATTTTATTTTTGAGATTTAGTCTCACTTTGTAGCCCAGACCAGTCTTGAACTTGTGGACCACATGCTTCGTCTTCCTGAGTGCTCCAATGTCTTTTGTAAGAACACTAATCCCACCAGTAGGATCCTACTCTCTCATAACTACCTATACCTGTAATTAGTTCCCAAATCCCTGTGTCTCTAAGCATCTTCACTATTCAGAACCTCTATGACTTATGGTTTCTGCTTTTTCATATGGATAATGTCTTGTATAATAGACACACCAAACTGACAGAGTGTAACAGTTAGGAATGCATACTTTCTGAGCATTTTAAGAAAAGAGTCAGGGCTAGAGAGTGAGCATAACCTCTCATCTGCAAACAAAGAAACAGATATAGACAGGGAAGACACATGATCCACCTTTGAAATCTCTGAGCAAGTACAGGCAGACTGTAAATGTCTCTTTTACTCACCATCTATAATTGTCATCTTGGAGACTTACTCCTGAATAAACTCACTCCTTCTAGCTTTTTCTGAACTGTGGCTGTCTGAGTCAACTCTGCTGTTCTGGGCCAAACTCTTCAACCCGACTGATTCAAACTGGCTTCTCTTGGCTTCTGACTGAATTGCTCTGCTTGGCCTCAAACTAACTCTGGCAATCTGTTCTAATCTTCTGGCTGTTTCCTCATTTTTTGGCTCATCATATCTTCACCTGCAACCTGTCTCTGTAAAATTGTCCTGGTAAAACTGCCTTCTCTCTCTCTCTCTCTCTCTCTCTCTCTCTCTCTCTCTCTCTCTCTCCCTCTCTCTCCTCCTCCCCCTCCCCCTCCCCCTCTCCCTCTAAATGTGTGTCTGTCTCTGTCTCTGTCTCTCTGTCTCTGTCTCTGTTTCTCTGTCTTTGTCTCTTTCTCTATATCTCTCTGTCTCTATCTCTCTCTCCCCCTTTCCTTCTGTACTGCTCTCTTAAGTAGCCTCTCTTTCCTGTTCTGTTCTCATGAGAGTTGGGCATATCCTATTGCTGTCTTATTCTATTAAAATATTTCTCTGGTTTTTCACTTTGTCACCCCCTAATTAGGTGCTACTTTCTTTCTTTCTTTTTTTTTTTTTCTTTTTTTCTGAGACAGGGTTTCTCTGTATAGCCCTGGCTGTCCTGGAACTCACTTTGTAGACCAGGCTAGCCTCGAACTCAGAAATCCGCCTGCCTCTGCCTCCCGAGTGCTGGGATTAAAGGCATGCGCCACCACGCCCGGCTCTAGGTGCTACTTTCAAATATGGCTGCTTCCTTTTACAAACTAATTTTTACCTTCATTGTTTGGAATTAAAGGTGTATATCTATATTCCAGCCAGAGGGACTAAAGGCATGCCATTTCAGCCAGATCACACAGACCTAGAAGGTTTTTGGATGGGATCCCTTGTCAGAGCAGCCAGGTTGCTGAATTAAAATTCCTCTGAAGAAGACAGAGTCTGAATTTGAGCACTTGATGTCTAACTTTTCCAGTCACATTGTGCCACAGCCTCAACATGATTGGAAGATCTAACTCTACCAGCTGGCATTACAGAGTAAGGAAGCAAGAGCCCTCGGGAGATAGCAGAGAAGGTTTGAGAAGCATAATACTCCACCCAACCTCCTTCTGCAGCAGAGCCATTTTACTCTGAAAAACCAAAGCAGTGTCAATATTTCCTTGAAAAAACAAACCAACGGGAGCTACTAGAATGAAGACATTAAACTCAGTTACCTCTCACTTAGAGAAGAGCCAGCATTACTTTAAAATAGGGTGATATTAGCAGATATGATGTGCTCTGTCTGGACAGTGTCAGTCACTGTATAGTAAAAGGACACAAGGTCAACTTAATCTTGAGTTACTGTGTGAGTATTTGCAAGCGGCAGCTGGTCCTGGCTTGGTCGGACTCAAGTTTCCATATTGCAATAAGATCTGACAGATTGCTGTCATGGAAAAATGCAGATTCTCCATTGAGGAGAAAATTACTTGTTCCCATGTGTGTTGTTCTAAATGAGACGTTGGAGTCGCTGTTTATACATCTTTGATATTTGAAAAGACAAGTCATTTGGCTTGATCCCTGGTTTCCTACCTTGTGAGGAAGAGAGATTAGGGGCTGATGCATAGGGCATTCGGGCATATTCTCCAACTGATTGGGAGGCACTGTGGGCTACAGAGTCTGTTCTAAGCCTTCAAACACATGCATGCTTCACTGCCCTAAAGTTTACAAGCAGCCACCTGGTCTGGTGCCAGAGTCTCAGGCAGCTTGGTTTCCTGATTGTTCATTCCTTGTTTACTCCCTGTCCTTCTTTGCCCTCAGTTTGTTCGGTATCCAAGAAAAGATAAGACAAGCTTTGACAAATTTGGTGAAACTTAGTAAAAGTACAGTTGGCCTTTCTCTGCTGCTGACAAGTTAGGTTGCTGGCTCTGGTTCCCTGGCAGAGGCCTGGGCTGTAGAAGGCATGCATATTAAATGTTTATGATCATGCTACATGGCATTAGCTCAGCTTCAGAGGAGCCAGTGACATGCACATTCTCCTCCATATACATGGAGACACACACACAACACATACATACACATGCACACAAATACACATGCAAGCACACACATACACATTCAAGCATACACACACCACACATCTATGCACGAACATGCAAATATACACATTCACATGAAAGCACACACATACACATTCAAGAGTTCACACATTCACACACATGCATGCACACACACATGTGCACATAGACACACACATGCATGTACACAAGAATGCAGCCGTGCACACATGACTGGAGGGAATGTGTGAGTGCCGTGCACAGGGCCTAGGCTGAGCAAGCACCTTCTATGCATTACATCCATTGACGTCCGTGAAATGTTCACAAGATTGGCCCCTTCTACCTCAAGATTCACAGATGACCAGAAAAGTAAAGTAAGTTTTCTAAGCCAAAGCTTGAAACTTTACCATCTTGCTCAAATCTCACCTTTTAACTGTTCCCTGATTGGAAAATGCAGGGGTATTTGTAAATTGTGGAACCTATGTTTGAAAGAAAAACAATTCCTCCTCCTTCCCCAGATATGCTGTCTAGGGTGGGTCATTAGAATGATCTTAAAAAATGGCATCTGATTGCATGAGCTCTTCTTAACTTTAGTGCACAGTCTCCACTGTGTATAGACTGAGCTCTTAGGCACAGTGTGCCACACCTCTTGACTCTTCATGGACCACGAGAGCCTTGTCATCATTCTGAATCACCATGAGTTCCTGAAATGTCCCAAGACCTCCCTTCTTTGGCTCCTTGCCTTTCTATTCTGGCTCCATCCTCTCTGATCCTAGCCTTGCCACCTCAGTTCTAAGAAAGAGAGCCCGACCTCCTCTGTGAAGTATACTTGAGCTATAAAAAGCCTTTGTTCAGGCTTCATATAGGCACAGACTGTAGTGCACACTCTACTGTGCAATCATTCCTTCTTTGCTTTCTCCCACAGAGCTGATGGGTCGGAACCTTGCCCTTGATCTGTTAGTGCCTAATATGGGGAATGTGCCCACTAAAGATGGAGAGAAACGGGGATTGTCTATCCTTTAAAGACAGAAGTGCTTTCTGATTTAAATGTTGGGTCCTAATAGAATTATACCTCCCTATCTCCCTCTGGTTTGCTTATAAGTCCCATAAAATAAATAGATAACAAGAAATTTCAGTTGGGCTTTAAACAGACATTCGTTATTTTTACTGACTTATTTTTAGAGATCGAAGGCTTTAAAATTATTAATTTGTTTATTTACATAAATAAGCACATGCATGCATGTGTGTATGTGCGTGTGTGTGTGTGTGTGTGTGTGTGTGTGTGTGTGTTCGCTTCTAGTCCAGGTTAGCCTTGCATTCACTCTATAGCTGAGGATGACCTTGAACATCTGATCCTCCTGCCTCTAATTCCTGAGTGCTGGGATTTCAGGCATGAGCCACTTGGCCCAGTTGTTGAGTTGTTCTAGGGACTGAACCCAGGTCCTTGACCATGTTAGGCAAACACTCTAGCAACTCAGCTACATCTCCAGTCCAGGATTTCTTCTATTTAATAATAATATAGGTTAGAGTCATCAGCTCTTGAAATACTGTGGTATGATTTGGCTTAATGTCAAGCAGATCTCATTATCAACACATTAAATAACTGAGTATTAGGACTAGGGGATGGAGGGAGATTGAGTTTTCCTTCAGCATCAAAGCTGGGTCTTTATATTCTTTAGGGCAAGTGACACTAACCTACACATTTCACTCATGCTATCTTTGGTTGGGACTGCTCAGGTTATCCAATGCTCTAGAAGTTTCATGTAGCATCTGGAAACCCATTGGTAATTAGGGTGTGATCCAATTTTAAATTTTATTTAAAATTTAAATTTTTATTTAAAGACTTTAAAAATCTTATTTATTTTTAAATTTTTATTTATTTTTATTTAAATTTAAAAATTTTAAATTTAAAGTTGTCATATGTTTAGACAGAATGTGTGTGTCCCTAAGCCATCACACTCTGTTTTAGAAGACACTTGTTTTTAGTAGAAAAGCCACGTTATCTTGAATGTATTGCTTATGAAAATGAGATACTATTAGGTCTAAAAGGTAGGCAGATAGTGCCTGCTACATCAATACTACACAGGAGTCTGCAGACACACTGTGTGACTCCACTTCTCCACCCACACAGTCAGCATTACTGACCCTATCCCTGCTATGTATGCTATTATGCCAAAGAGAAAATAACATTTATAAAGCATGTAGTACCTCTTGGGGGGGAAAATCCTATTTTTGTTTTTTGACATCTGACTTTGCCAGTCAAGGTCCTACCCAAACTCCTTTTTTCTGTGTTGAGGAGGCCTGAAATGCTCAGTCCCAGGAAGCACCACTGAGAAAGAGTACCTGTAGTAGTGGTTATTAATTAGTAAACCGTGACGTGGCCTATGTTACCCACCTCAATGGTCTGTGTTCCAGAATGAAACACACACACACACACACACACACACACACAGCCTTTATATTTTAATATGCCGCAGACATCGCAGTAGCAGGGCAGGCCATTGGCTAACGTGCATACTGTTAACCCGGCGTTATTACTTACTAACTCTGTTCCATCTTGGCTGCTCCTGACACAGTTGATCAACCCTCTGGGCTGCACTCTCCTGGCCCCTTTCCGTGGTGGCCATGCCTCTCTGTCCTGCACTCTTCTCAGGTATGGCATCTCTTCTTCCTTTCTCACACTCTCTAAAATCATGGCAGATCTCTCTCTTTCCTCTCTTCCTCTTGGCCCCAAGCCTAGGAATCCTAAAATGCTGCCTGGTCTATCCCCCACCCCTACATTGGCTGTTGCCATATTTATTTACTAATCAGCTGGGGCAGGCTCCAGAAGAGACATGCAGACCCACTAGTGTAAACAGGTTTTGGGGGAACATAATTTGTATCCACAGGACCAAGGGTCTCTCCTCCCACTGATGTCCCATAAGGCCATCCTCTGCTACATATGCAGCTGGAGCCACAGGATCCTCCTCTTTGGTTGGTAGCTACAGGTACCATCAGAGAATTGACAAGTGCTTCAAGCTAAAGGCACCATAGTGATGCTTTTCAGAGGATGAAAAGAACATGGACACAGAGAGGTAGGGTACCTTTTTTTGGATCACTTTGGGTTGAAAGTGGCCCTCAAGCACTCCACAGTAGGTAGTGTCAAAGGAGAAAAGGAGCTCCAAGGCCTCTTGGTTATCAGGGGCAGTGTCACACTCCGGTGTTTTCCTTCCATGTGCTCAATCCTAACATTTGTGGGCCTCTGGACAAGTCTGTCACATCTCCATACATAAAAGGCTGACTTCAAACATTCCATTGTTTAAAATGAAGGCGTCTCTGTGGTTAGTCTGTGTTTCCTCTAGGGCTTTGTAGACCACCCCTCAGGGTTCCCTTTACTGACCCCTAAGTCACTGAGAATTAGATGGTCTGAGGAAGTGCCTGGCTTGAATGGAGTGCCCAGGCAACCTTGGTAGGCAGAGTCTCTTTTGGCACACCTCACTTTTCTGGCACTTTCCAGACATTCCTAAGTAGAAGGCAAGGAGAACATGCAGATATCACCTCAGGTGCTTTACCAGAGATGGACTTTCTAGAACAGTGGTGGGCATTTCCCCTATGTACCTTCATCCTGCTTTGGCAGGCCACACTCCGTAGGCTTACAAGCTAAGCCCAGCTCTCTGTCCCTCTCCTGTCAGGAGATGGAAAAGGAGTCTTTTTGTCTGGGTGTTTATGAAAAGCAAAGGTCTCTAGCCTGATGAAGGGGTGGTCCAGTGTTTCATTCACACCTCCAGTTGGAGCAGCACACCTTGAGTTAAGACTCGAGAAAACTGTCCTCATGCCTCTTGCTCCTGTAACAGCCGTGCTGCAGAGCTGCGTGTAATGGTTCAAACCAGAAGACAAACCACTGCTTTGCTGGGTGACTTTGTAGAACTGTCTTATTCACTACATGACAAACTAGGGATGATCCAAGTTCTCACATTCAAGGGGTTTATAGTTAGGATCACATTGATACTCCATGGAAGGTAAACACTATGGCTTGACGAATCCAACAGCTAGTCTTAATCGTCTTATTGCCTGTCTTCCCGAAGAGGAGAAATGGTGCCCATTACATCCCTAGTCTCCTCACCTGCTAATGGCAATCCATGTATGCCTGTGCTGGTCAGTCAAATAGATGGACCAGAGGCTAAGGGATTGCTAGAAAATTCTCTGCCTTCTTATAAAAGGAACAAGCAAGAGGGGAAATGCTCTTGGCTGCTACTAGTTTTCTTTATTCTTGTCTTCAATAAAGATACGGTTTCTGGCTCAGTAGTAGACATCTTGTGAAAGTCGAGGATTAAAGTCAACCCACTAAGAGCTATAGAAGGGAAGATAAGAGGTCTTTCTCCTTAATGATATTACTGAACTGACAAGCTAAGCCTGAGATGACTGTCTCTAGGCTTCCTATCAATTAAAAATACATAGCTTAGACTTCCTGTTAAAGAAAGACATACAGATTGAGAATGAAGGTATTGTTGGTCAGTTTCCATTATGTCTGCTAAACACAGTCGATCATTTAAATAATACTTTCCGCAGTACCTGGCAGCAGGTAAGAGCTCAATAAACATTAAGCTATTGTGCTGACGTCAGTGACTAGAACTTGGGTCCAAATGTATTCAGGTCCTTTGATCTAATGGTGGTTTTCAAGAATTGCCCTGTAGGGGCTAACCCAGGGGGCTGACTCCTCCCTGTGGTCTCAGCTGTGAGCTGAGGGGATTTCTTTCCCATGCCCTTCATCAAAGCAATGAGTGGCTGGCTGTACATCCATGTGGCCTAGAGGTGCTCTCTGGACAGAAGGCAGATGAAATATGAGCTGTCTCCATATATCCAAAACACACGTCATAAACAGAGACAGAAAGAAGGAAGGACATAGACAAGAATGTTAAATGTGACCTGCACTCTTTTTTTTTTTTTTTTTTACCTTATCTAACATATTCAAAAACTTTAAAGGCGTTCTTTAAAGAGACTTGATACGTCTATCAGGCCAGGAAATAGCACTCAGCAATAGCCTGGGGCCCACACCTTGTTATTTTTAGGCCTCATGGCCTGGCTTTATCAATGCTAGCTAGAGCGCACTCACTAGAATGGCATTTCTGTTCTTTTGTTGCTGCCTCAGTGACCAAGTGCCTGACAAGATGCAACATCAGAGGGGAGCTGTTTGATTTGGCTCAGGGTAAGGGGGCATAGCCTGTCCCTGCAGGCAAGGCACAGAGGTGCCTGGAACTCTGGCGGCTGGAGCAAGGGCATGGGCGTGGTTCTTGCTCAGGTCTCAGCCAGTCAGGATGCAGAGAAGTGCGCCCTGGTGCATAGTTCAGTTCTGGCTGCTTCTTCTTTTATTCGGTCTGGGACTCCTGTCCTTGGGATGATGCTGTCTACATTCACAGTGGGTCTTCTGCCCTCCTCTCTAGAAATGCTCTCTCACTCCCTGCAAAAGGTGTACCTCACAAATGTCTTTGTCCTTTGTGAAGCCAGTCAAGTTTACAATCACAAGTCACCATCACAGCATCAACTGGAAATTGTAAACATTTGGCAGATTACCTTTGGCTTGTCTACTTCAACAGTGGTGCCTGGGGTGCCTGCTATTAGCAAGAGAAAGAGGAGGGAGGGAGGGAGGGAGGGAGGAAGGGAGGAAGAGAGAGAGAGAGAGAGAGAGAGAGAGAGAGAGAGAGAGAGAGAGAGAGATTGCTTCACATCCAAGAATTCTTTCCTACAATTCAGCTCTTTTCTTTCTTGTATGCAGATCTTTAATATCTCCCCTTGGCCTTGCTGTGTGCAAAACCCTCTGTTCTTAGGACATCAGGCTTCGCTTCATATGCATTGTCTATTTGTCAAATGTGGTATAGACTGGGGCGGACAAGCAAGTCAAATGGACAAGTGAAATACTGATACAAGATACTCATTTCATTTATTATTATTATTGCCACATTATTATTACTATTACTATTATTTATTTATTTATCTATTTAGACAGGATCTCAGTAAGTAGGTTTGGCTTAGCCTGAAACAATGTAGACCAGGCCAGCCTTGAACTCACAGAGATTTGTCTGTCTCTGCCTCTCGGGAGCATTAGGATGTCTTCCTTTAGTTTTCTTCCTGCCTCTCAAACGGCCTCCTAAACTTCAGGCTTTAAGAGAGCACCATGCTGCTATGCTTAGAATCTGACGAGCCCCACCTTCTAAGGACATCTAAGCGAGAACTAGGCTTCTCACTGGCTCGCATGTTCCAGGCCAGAAGTATAGAAGCGTTTGGAGCTTAGGGGACCCCGCCTGTATGGACCTCAATGCCAGAGCTCCTGATTCACCTGATTCCCCTTGTTGAAGCTCAGTTCCCCTAATTATTAACCTTCTTTCTGACAAAGGTTATTTCTCTGCGAATATCCAGCTTTTTCTAAGATGGAACTGAGGGGAATGTGGAGGATGTGGATTGAACCTCAGTATTCAGCACAACCCAACTTGTTAGCAGGGATCTAGGAGAGGCCTTAGCTTTTCTGTGTCAACACACTGTCATGGATATGCAGGCCACCTAAAGGAAGCAGGAACCATGATAACATCGTGTCCCTGAGTAAAGAACGGGAACCCAGTCATTGCCAGGCTACTAACACATGTGCACACTTACAGCTTGCACAAAATCGTGACTCGCAGAAGACTGGAGTGAGACTAATCTTATTTCTAGCCGTGCTGTGCCCTCGCTGTGCCTCCTGAAGTCCACGTGTTAGAAGATGAATCCCTGGGGTAGCCATGTTGGGAGGTGGGACCTTTGATATTGGCATTGTGGGTTAGTGATGGTGTGGGTGGGTTTCAGATGAATACATACATTTGGCTGCAGTCCTCTCATGATCCCTTCTAGCATGTACCTGCACATGAATGCAGACGTGTGCATGTGTACATGTTCATGTGCACATGCTCTGTCACCCGAACCCCCTCCACCATGGGGAAGACCCTCCCTCAGATGCCTGCCCCTCCACGGTGGCCTCTCCAGCCTCCTGAACTGAAGCCAAGCACTGGCTCTTTATAAATGACCCAGGCTGTGGCACTCTGTTGTAGCAGCACAAAGCAGATGTAGATAAGGTATTGTCAAGGTAGCCTATTAATATTGCAGGAGTGAATCCCATTTGAGAAAAATTGCCCATAATGAAGTAAATCAGTTGCGATCAATAGGCAAGATCATGCTTTATTTAAGAGGTGCCGAGGGTAATGAATTTTCATCCAACACTTCAAGTGACAAGGGAAATGGCCTGTTTGAAGAAACTCTGTGACAAACCCTCATTTAATGTAGTTAATCACCTCCCAATTTGTTACCTGTGCCAGAAGCATTCAGACTTTTAATTTCCCCTAAAATCCCTGCCTCTCTTCTGCCTTTGTTACCTAACAACACTGGAGATTCCAGAAAGATAACAGCTACTTTCTCAGAGTTTGAATTTGTGCCTAAAATGATTTTAGTTACTACTCGAGCACACACAACCACACAAACACTTTGTGTGCTCCATGTATGCACTCGGGTGTACATGTGTGGGGTACATGGTAGAAGTCAACCTTAGGTATCATCCCTCAGATATCAATTAATGTGTTTTCTTGAGACACGGTCACTTACTGGGTCTGTAGCAAGCAAGCCCCAAATATCTACTGCTCTGTAACGCCTCAGCTCTGGAGTTACAAGAACATACCACTGTAGCCAGCCATTTTATGTAGGTTCTGGGTATTGAACTGACGTCTCCGTGATTCTCATAGACTTGCACTTTGCCCCAGTAAGCTTTTGCCTCAGCCTCCCATGCTCCGCTTGTTACCCAGCCCCCAACTGCTGTTACCATAAGTGTCTCCCAAGCACCTGGAGCCCAGGCCCCTCTGCTAATGACACCTTAGCACTGCCAGCTGGAAGGAGTTGCAGGAGCTGCTGCTGGAACACAGCCTACTCTGATAGAGTCTTTGGGACCCATCACAACGTGATTCTGTATCCAATGTACGACACAAGCTATTAGACACATCAGTCTGGAAGGACAGATTCTGGCAACATGAGCTAAACTGGAGAAATTTTGGAAGCTGTATAAATACTGGCTCGGTTCATAGCTCAACCCAAAGAATAACTTTGCTTCGGGTACGCTTAGAATTTCTAAGTACTGTGGCTTAGTTTAAAAAGGGAAGAAAGAAAAAACTGCCTATATTCAGTCTTCTGTACCGCTTTGCTTCTGGTATTCTCAAGTTCCCTCTGGCACTAGTGGGATTACGGGGTGACACCCTAATCCCTGTGTAATCTAAGGCAGAGAGTTTCACAGAAATCTGAGGTGGCTTCATGTGAAAAGTGCTTCCAGGTCTGAGTACGAAGCCTGTGTTCCCTGCTGCCTTCCAGGGGTCTGTGTTGATACCCAAACCAAATCCTCTGAGCTCCCCTTACTCCAGCCATCATCCTTTCCCCCTTTTCAAGTTCTAATCCAAGGTTTGCAAGATGCAAACCCAGCTTGGCCACACAAATTCCCGATATCACCATTCATCGAGGACAATGAGTGGCTCATTCTTTTAGGTTGTGGGACAGACACTCACAGGTCCTCTGGTAGGGACTCTGATAGCCAGACTATCAACATGTTCAGAGGCTGTTTCAGGAGGACAGATCCTCATCTTATGCTGAAAGATCCTTCCCTAGTTAGGCCTCTGCAGTCTGGGCAGGAGCTCTGTGGCTGGGTACAGTTCAGGCTGTAATTGCCTTCACAGCTCTTCGTTCCAGAAAAATCTACCTTTTTCCGAGTCCTTATCAAATAATGATGTCTAGAAAGGCCAAAATTATTCTTTCCAAGATCAGAAATGGCATTTCTATTTGCTCTGTAATTGAATCAAGAGCACTCCGCTTTGGTCTCCTATCTCATAAGCCTGTTCTTCTGTGCCTCTCTATCCAAGTGAGAAATTGCAAGCTACATGAGACACGTACAAACTTTCTTAGGGATACAGAGATCAGTTCTGCCTTGACGTACGGAGGACTGAGACAAGGTTGGAGAAGCTTTGGAGGAAGAGCTATGTGATCGTGCTTCTGGAAAATCTGGTGAGAGTAGAGATGCGATTGAAATGCAGAACGACTGCAGAGTAACACCGCTGCCGGAAAGGGAGAGAGCAACCCGGGGCCACAGCGGAGAGAAGACTCTCCTGGGCTACGGCAGTGACCGTGAAGAGAAGGGGACACACTTAGAATCATCCTTAGCATTGCCTCCTTGAGCGATGTTCCCAGCAGCCATGACATGATCTGCCAAGAACCTGTTGGAGGGCAGCAGAGAGCTATGAATCCGTGCAGCCAAACTGACCTGTTTAAACCTCACCTCAGCTTGTCAGAAGCTCTTGAGACCACAGTGATATTGAATCTCTTTGTTCCTTTGTTTCCTCAAATGTGAAACATAGATAGTAATAGAATGGGTCCCATAGTAAGTAAAATATCCATAATACCAGGCACATGAGAAGCACCCGCTGCATATTACTTATTTGTATTAGCTGTATTGGGAATTCTCTTGTCATTAGTTCATATCATGTCCTATCTTCCCCAGATGGTCCAAATACATTTCCTATGCCATTCATCCTCTGCCAAATTCTACTGTATGCACAAATTCAAGACATCCCTTACAAGGTCACTCTACTTTTCTAGATCTTACAAGTTTCTTGCTCAAATTCAAACCCCAAAGCCATCATTCAAACACCTCCCTTAACCGCTCCACGTACTTTTCCTTTAGCTTACCTCTCATTATGGCTTTTTGGTCTGCAAAAACTTTGGATTTTTCACTCTCTGTTTGCATTGGCTTGGTGTGTATCTAATCTGGATCTACAGAAGAGCTATCTTGGATTGTGTGTACTCCCCTAAAAGCTACATTGAACAGATTGTCCATAAGAGGTTCTTCACACTTCTTCACACCCTGCATGCCCAGCCTGTCCTTGGGAAACCACTAATCTATCATCAGGAAACAGCTAGCCTTGTGAGGTCATCTTCCCAGTGGTGCTATATCCCTAGTATTCCTGCCTTGCAAGTGACAGTCTATGCCTTATCTGCATTGTTTGTTATTGGTTTATTTACTGTTGGTGGTTGGCTAAAATGGTTTAAGTTCATGGCAATCGATCTTCATGAACAAACTAAACTAAGATATCCAGTATTGCTGCAGAATAATTAATGCAAGAAATTGCCTTGGGAGGACACATTATGATGACTAGTGTCCTCTACACACTACAATGACTAGATGACTAGTGTCCTCCACTGGCATGATAATGTCCAAAAACGGTTCGGTGTTTTAGCATCAGTGGCTTCATCCTGGCATCTTTTGAAGTGAGCTGTGATTACATTTTAAACTTATGGGACTTTGCTTCATTGGGGTTTCTAGAAGAAATCACCCTGGGAAAATGGAGGAAGACTTTTTCTCTGCTATTTCTTTTTCTTCTCTTCCACACAGCAGACAAATTCCCGCTTCTTTGCTTCCTGGTTCTCTGCCTCCTGCCTAAGCATCTCCCTGTGTTTCCCTCTGAAGCAAGGCCTGACTCTAGGTCCTCCCGACTCCTGGGACATCTTCTGCAGTGGCTGTGTGATGTGGGGTCCACAACAATGTTTTGTTAATTTATTTTTTACTAATAACCCGATATCCCATGTGTTAGAAGGTCTCCTCCCCTGCCTCATGGCACACATGTTATTTTCAGGCTTATATCAACGTCAGGGGTTTGGCAACTCATCATAATAACTCTGTCTTCAACTTCAAGGATTCTGCACATAAATATATGCTTGTTAGAACTTAGCTTAGATTGAAAATGGATGCTCTGAAGAATGCTCTGCCCCCAAAAGCATTTGCCCCCCTAAACTTTTCAATACTGAGTATTCAACTCAGAGATAATATTCAGCTTTGACTACAGTCCTGTCTAGGTAGCCGTCTACAGTATTTAAAAAAAAAAACAGTGTGTGTGTGTGTGTGTGTGTGTGTGTGTGTGTGTGTGTATTTGACAGACAGAGAGAGAGAAAGACAAAGAGAGACAGAGAGAGACAGAGAAGAGAGGCAAAGAGAGAAGAGAGGGAAAGAGGGAGAGAGAGAGAGGGAGAGAGAGAGAGAAAGTGTGTGTATAGGAAGGTATGACCTTTAGTGTGCACATGTACATATATAATGTCTGTGTCTGTCTGTCTGTGTATGTGTGATTCAGGTGTGTGTATAAAGTGGAATTCTGACATATTAGCTTTAATGACCTGTAATAGTCCAGTAAATGTTTCATATAGCTCTTATGCCCATGAAAAAGGCCTCTGGACATACATATATATTATATAAACTTACTGTTTACATTGTATTTCAGAAAAGTTGGCTCTGAAGCCTGTTCCTATGGTTTCTAAAATAATGCATTCATCATATTGGCCTCTGTTATCTCTGTAGCTCCTGGAACAAATCCACAACCCAGGGTTCCCACTGAACTGTCCTCTGATCTGACAGTCTCAGCTATTATCTTTGTCAAGGATTGGTGGTAATTCAGAGGGCCTTGAACTGTCATTAATACACCAAGTATTTAAAAAGTGAGTTGAGGTGAGAATTCATGCCATCGGGCTAAATTATTCTAATTAGTTAATTACAGTGCTAAGCTTGATTGGCAGTCATTGTTGTGTCTTTCCATGCACCTTCCGATCTCAGCCTTCCTCCCTCTGCTAGGATTATCCGTGCCTCTAACTTGGCCACTGCTGATGTGCAACTTCTCAAGACTTTGCCTAGAGCATCTTAAGTTCATGTCTCTTGGATCATAGACAGAGGCTAGAGTCTTTTCCACTGTGTCCGATATTGCCCCAACACATCTGAGTTTCAAGTCTGGCCAGATCTGGTCTGTATTGAGGCCAAAAGCATTCTGAAGAAACCCACTAATCCCTGTTTATACCTTGGCTGCACTTGGCTGCAAAGCTCTCCCTTTCTAACTAGAAAAACTGGTCCTGTAGAGGAAGATAGTTTAAAAAAAAATTCCACTGGTGACAGACTCTGCTATCAGGACACTTTGCAGCGGCTCCCAGGTGTTGATTGCTTAATTGGAAAGAACTAGCAGGTGGGCATCTGCCCATTTCTGCTCTGTGGCACTTCGAGGCCAGCATATCCAAAATGTGGTTTTTGCTTGATCTTTCTCCTGTGATTGATTTTCATTAATGACATTTCCCATTTAGTTAGTACCTCCAGTTTCCTAATTGGTAAAATTGGAATTCAGAAGTCATCTTTGACATCTTGATCTTTTACTATTTCCATTTAGCGTTTTTCTAACAGGCTCCCTCATCCCTGTTGTTATTGATATAACACCTTCATATGCTTCCGGTCTCTTGTTTGCTATGAATTTTTATCCTCCAGTGTTGTTTCTTCTCATCTTCTTTCTTAGTGTTCCCATTATCACTTCCTTGATTCCATGGACCTTGTCCTGTATGCCACTGTTTCTAGCTTCACTGACCATCCTTTACCAGGTGACATTAAAAAACACACAATTGGCCTTTTCTGATGAAAAGTGACTGAAACTTTGGTAATCTCCAAAGTAATGTGACCATCTTTCTATTGATGATTGCTAGCTGGAAACTCAAAATAGCAGGAGGGTGGGCATGGTCCACCAGAAAGTTATTAGAGAGGTGGGACTTATGTTTGCATTCTCTGACCTTTAACCTGAGCCTGCTGAGCTGATTACCAGTAATGGTCAGTAATTTTACTGATCATA
>CACVCL010029251.1:0-76847 GCA_902729485.2 Mus minutoides | reverse complement strand
CTTATGAAGCTCTTGCCTGAGAAAGCCTGTCATCTCTCCCTGCCTGATCTGAATGCTGGATCTCCACCCAGACTCCTTCCCAGGGTGACTCTTCTCTGTCAGGCACCGGGCTCTTTGCACACCCTTTGGCCATCCATCGTGGTCATAGCAACGAGGAAAGCGGCAAACCGGTGTGATGGAGACGTGCATTTTAATATCACCATTCAGTAGCATTAACAATAAGCAATCACTGACTATTATCTTACAGTTCAAGGAGGACTCCCACGCCTCTTAGCTCATGTAATTAGCAATAATTAAGTGGCCCGCATAGGCTATGTGATTAGGGAATGGCAGAGCTGGGAATCAAGTTCAAGTCTGCACCGCCAGTCTTAGTCAGTATTGTGCAAACCTTGGTAAGTTTTTCTATACCTCTGGCCTTTTTCTTAATTAATATTTTTCCCGAGATTGATTACATTTTATAAAATAATGCGCTGATTTTTTAAAGTTCCGTGTCATTCACAAATAGAAACTAAGTGTCACTATTGCAAATAGGAGAGAAGAACTGTACAAACAAATGTAACAAACATAAAACAATGGGAATTAGTGCTCACTCGAAGCCATTGTCTGCAGAAGGTTCCAGGCCTCCGATGGTGGTAGGAAGCTTCCAGGAACTAAAGACTGCAGGGGGCTCCATGAAAACAGTCCTGCTACTCAGTAACTTGTGGTGGCTATGGCCAACCTCTGTGCCTCCTAAAACCACCTCAACAGCTTTTGAGTGGCCCACAGCCACCTGTCCAGTGGTGGCAGAACTCTGTGTTGAGTGAGAGATGCATTCTGTTGCTAACCTTCCCCAATGTACAGTCTCCACCAGGAATGGGCAGTGCAACTGTCGTGACTTTCGGGAGGCCATGGGCTTGGTTTCAAGCAGGCCAAGACAAAGACCCGTCCCCAGACTCTCTCTTGTGGCTGACAATCAGATGCCATCGGTACAGTGCTGTCACAGGTATTGTCATGATTGGGAGAAGGTCCAGGTCTCTTGAGGTCACATTCGAGAGGGAAGTAGGGCCCATTATTGGACAAACCTCTGACCTGCTGCCATCTCCAGTGAGGCCTGCCCAAGGGTTCAGGCAAGGAAACTATACTCAGCTGGCACTGGATCCTAGAGAAAACAGTGTGATTCCAAAGGAGAAAGAGAAGAAACTGACATCAGTATCTTTCAGATCCTTCTTGAAGAATTTATAAAAATAAATTTCCATGAGGTTCAAAACAAGCAAAAGGCGGGCTGGTGAGATGGCTCAGCGGGTAAGAGCACCCGACTGCTCTTCTGAAGGTGATAAGTTCAAATCCCAGCATCCACATGGTGGCTCACAACCATCCCTAACAAGATCTGGCGCCCTCTTCTGGAGTGTCTGAAGATAGCTACAGTGTACTTACATATAATAAATAAAATAAATTTAAAAAAAAAAAAAGCAAAAGGCTGCATTGTCTCTAAACAGGGGTGTTATGGTTAGAATATAAGATAAACCTACCAGGCTTATGTGTTTGAACCCTTGGTCCCCAGTTTGTGATGCTGTCTGGGAAGATTGTGGAAGCTCTAGGAGACAGAACCTCACCGTAGGAAGAGGGACACTGGGAACACATTTAATAATCTGGGCCTACTTCCTGCTCACTCCGCTTCCTGATTGCAGAGGCAATGCAGAGAGCTGCCTCAAACTCTAACCGCCAGCTTTCCCTACCAGAATGGACCAGACCCTCCAACTGTGAGCCAAAATGAGTTTTTATTTCCCTTGCTCACCTCTTGTCAGATATTTGGTCACAGTCATAGAAGAGTAATATGGACAGTTTTTCTTTCATTCTCTCCTTATGCCTAAAGAATCCTGATGACATATTTCCAAATTCTTATTAGTTCTGTTTTCATTAGTAGGCCAACCTCAGCATCCTGGCTGTCCTGTGTTATCACCAGTGCAGCTAAGAAGGCTGGTAGTCTCCCTAACACACTGTAATTGTTTCTGTTTCGCTTATCCACCATTGCAGTCTCTACACAGGGCCTGGGAGGTGGTCTTGAGCTGCTTGGAGACCCAGGAAGCATTGGCTGGAAGCCTCACTTGCCTCTCAGGGAGGTGGCCACCTGCTGCAGACACAGAGTGGGTCTGCTGTGGCAGAGAGACTTCAGCACAAAATCCTGCGGTCAGCTCCTCCTTACTGTAACTAGACTTCACCAAGGAGGTTCTAAGAACCACTTTCCAGTTGATTTCAAGGTCAGGTGCAAAGGTGAGAAGCGTGGATGTGGAAGAGGTTTTGCTTCTGCAGGGCAGACTGGCATCCAACACCGAAGCAGAGGCTCCATGGAGCAGGTAGCAAGGCTAGTGTCAGTTTCCCAGAGCTCTGGGCTGGTTGGCATTGCCTCACAGTTCTTGATCAGGTTGGGGTTTCTGAGGAAGCTGTCATCTATTGGATGCTGTCCAGACCCCATCCTCAGGGTTCAGATCTCTCAGACTGAAGTTTTCATCCTTAGATTCTGAACAAAAGCTCTGAGACGGAAGCTTGTCTAAATGATGCTATGTCAGGCAAACCTACCTTCCCGAGGGCACAGAGTCACTCTCCTCAGAGTCCCTTCCCCTGGCCCCCTCTGTGACCTGTAAGGATTCGAACCCCACTCTCAGTATACAGGCAGAACTCAGCACAGTGGAGTTTGGCAAGACTGGAGTGTTTGCTTTCCTGAATTAAATGAATGCTCACTTCCCTGAGTCTGCATGTGGGGAGCAGATGCATGGCCCAAAGAGTAGAATTGTGTACCACCTTGGATACTTGCCTTCTAAGCCTTTGGCTAAGAACAAGTCTATCTCCTCAGTCGTGCTTCCCCATCTGTGAAATGGGAGTGAAATCACTCCCCTGCTGGCTCTTGCAAGGTAGGAAATTAGAAGTTTAAAGTGATGTGCTGGTGTTTTGGGGTACGGCAGCTCTCAAGGGTCACAATCGCATCACAGCTCAGGGGGATCCGAGACAAGGAAGCCTCCAGCTTCAGGTCTCCTGCCAAGCTAAAGTAACCCTGCCACTGCTGGCTGGGGAAATGAGACACCCAAACATACGCTGCTTCAAAATAGGACTCACAGCATCTTAGAAGCCTCCTTAAGTGGAAACATAAGGGTTCTTTGGAGAATCCATTGTGTTGGATGGTGTTTTGCTGGGGCAAACACATGAAGGAGTGTTTTCCTGAAGCAGACACAAGTGAAAGGATGTTTTGCTAAAGCAGACACAGGAGAAAGGATATTCTGATGAAGCAAGCATGTGAAAGGACATGTGATGAGGGATTCTTTGCTAACAATATGCATGTATTGGTTCGCCTTACATTGTGTAGTGAGCTGCATTTGTCAGGACTCCATAAAGAGAAACATAACATAAAACTTCTGATGGAATGCTATAGTTTCTTGGACTCAGGATAATTGGCAGAGTGATGTCAGCTGAGACAAGACCTGTGCTGGGACAAGACATATGTTGAGGCAAAACCATAGAGGACATATGATATTTGGAGAGAGTATAAAAGGACTCAAGGGACCGTGGTGGATACTGAGGTTGGCTTGCTTATAGAGCTATCTGTTCAATGCTTATTGGTCTCGAGTCTTCTGCTTTGCTGAGAGAGGCACAGTGGGAAGTTCTGTCATTCCTGTCAGTCCCCTCCTGCTGAGCCAAAGAGACTGAGGCCTGGCTGTCTCCGCTAAGTGGTGCCACTGCTGCTGATTCATGTTTGCTATCCCGATTCTACCAAACTGGACTGCTGGCATATCTGTGAAGTATTTATGAGTGAATTGAGCTGCTCCTGTTAACCTGTGAAAAATTTAAATTAAAATTTAATTTTGAAAAACTTAAAGTTACAGCCTTTGGTTAAGCAGAAGCTGTTGGCATTCTCCTTTTCAAACAAAACTCTCTGAGCCCATTGCTTGGGAGAAAAGAACTGGGACAGAAACAAATGCTCTGCCTGTCATTCCTTGCTTTGATTTCTGCACAACCCTGCAGGCCAGCAGCTGCTGATGCACTCGAGGTAACCTGAACACTGTCAGGGAACGCAGGAGTTTCTGAACTACTGTACTATAATCCTGACTTTTAAGACCAGAGGCATATGTGCACTTTTCTCTAGAAATCATTTCCTCACTGGTGGCTGGCTTTGCAAAAGGTGGAGAGTCACTTTTGCTCACTGTACTGTCTGTCCTGGGAAAAGGGATATAAAATAGCTCTCATCTAGAAGGGACTTCCAGATGTCTCTGGGGGTATGAATCAGCATGAGGCAGGGTTCTGGCCAGGGTGGTTGCACAGGATGCTTCAAGAAAGACGATGGCCATATAGAAGGTTCCAGAAGTATGTAAAAGGCTGTTTTTCAGAAAGGTTATGTAAGAAAGCTCTGCCTCTGGACATTGAGTTGCAGAATTCAGTGTGTCTTCTTCTCTAAGATGTGAAGAGATCAAAATTAAAAGACAAAAATAAGTTTTGAATATTTGCCTAAGCCCTTGTTATTATAGGCCACATTTACTAATGGAAAGGAAAATATGATATGGCATTCCTTCCAAGTATAGTTGTGATGGTTAATATTGGTTTCCAACTTAACAGACTGTCTCATCACCTAGGAGACAAACCTTCCAGCACACCTGAGGAAAATTAGATTAGCCTTTGGGCATACCTGTGAAGTAGACCTCATCATGTTAAATGAGTTGAGAAGCCCCAACTTAACTGTAGGCAGTATTGCACCAAGGGCCTGAATTCTCAACTTAGCAAAAGGGAGACAGCAAGCTAGGTACCAGCATTCATCTCTCTCTGCTTCCTGACTGCAGATCAATGAACTGCTGCCCTGACCTCCTCTCTATGAGGGACTGTATCCTCTCCCTTTAACTGTGAGCAAAAATAAATTATTTCTCCTTTAAGTTGCTTTTGTCAGTGTAGTTCAATCACAGCAACTGGGGAAAAAAAAACGACACAGAAGGCTGGCTTGCCCTTATCCATTTTGCCTTTGCAATTCAACTTTCAGGAGATTCCTCCACCTAATCTCATCTCTCTGATGAACAGCCGCTACACGGTCCCAAAAACAAGTGGTGGCAACATCCCATCCTAAACCTAAATAAGAGATGGATACTGAGTGTTCTCATGGTGTTTCTGTTTGAGTCTGGGGCTCAGGCTCCAATAGTGAAGGTGAACACAATATAAAGGAACTAAAGGTCTCATTATCTACTTGGTGTTAGTTGGGTGGTATTTTTACCTGTCAGTTATACTCCTACAGCCCATTGATAACCATATAAAAAATATGACTTTCATGAATAATTGATTCCTCCTGTTTCCCAGAGAACCACAGATTACAGTTATTTGGCATTATATATAATCACTTCCATAGATGATGAATTTAAAATTTTTATGCCGTGTATCCCAATGTTATTTCAAAATGCTTAAATGTTTGAAAGACAGGTATTCTGTAGAATAAAAGAGGAAATAATTCTAAGCCAATTTTTCAGCTCTAACCACTGATTTGTATCTATGCTAACAAAAGGTGAGCTTGGCAGGGGCTGGCTGGAGGGGTGGCTCAGTAGTTAAGAGCACACATACTATAGTAGTCTCAGGGAAAACACGAGTTCAGTTCCTAGCATCCACAGGAAGGTGGAAGCATGTTTTACAACCACTTGCAACCCCATTTCCAGGGATTCTAACACCCTCTTCTTGTCTCCTTGAATACACACATGTACACACAAATAAATCATTGTAATTTTTTATCTATTTGTTGATTCTTTATAAATTTCACATCATGCAGCCCAACCCCCACTCGTCTCCCTGTCCCTTCATACCCACCTTCTTCCCTTGCAACCTCCTGCCCCCCAAAGAAAGGTTCATTGTGGAAGCTATAGTGTGTCCCACAGTGTGCACTTGTGTCTACACTTCTTTACATACAAATGTTCATTGCAATGAGTCATTGGTCTGGTTCAAAGCCTCTGGTTTCTGGTACACTATCAATGCTGGATCCTCACTGGGGCTCTTCTTGGATATCCTGTTGTTGTCCTGTCCACCTGTCTGCCCTCCGACAGTTTCTTATTCCATCCCTCCTCCCCCATCTCCAAGAGGATATCCCCACCCTCCCCACCCCACCAGGCCTTCCCACTCCCTAGGACCTCAAGTCTCTCTAGGGTTAGGTGCATCTTCTCTGACTGAACCCAGACCTGGCAGTCCTCTGCTCTATATGTGTTTGGGGCCTCATATCAGCTAGTGCATGCTGCCTGGTTGGTGGTTCAGTGTCTGAGAGATCTCGGGGATCCAGGTTAGTTGAGACTGCTGGTCTTCCTATAAGGTCGCCCTCCTCCTCAGTTTCTTCCAGTCTTTCCCTTATTCAACCGCAGGGGTCCCTGACTTCAGTCCATTGGTTGGGTGTAAGTATCTGCATCTGAATCCTTCAGCTGCTTGCTGAGCCTCTCAGAGGGCAGTCATTCTAGACTCCTATCTATAAGCATACAATAGCATCAATAATAGTGTCAGACCTTGGAGCATCCCCTTGAAATGAAATCCCAATTGGGCTGGTCACTAGACCTCCTTTCCCTCAGTCTCTTCTCCATTTTTGTCCCTGCAGTTCTTTTGGACAGGAATAATTCTGGGTCAGAGTCGTGACTGTGGGATGACAGCCCCACCCTTCCACCTGATGCCCTGTCTTTCTATGGAGGTGGACTCTGTGAGTTTCCTCTCCCCACTGTAGGGCATTTCATCTAAAGTCCCTCCCTTAGAGTCCTGAACATCTTTCACCTCCCCGGTCTCTTGTACATTCTAGAGGCCCCCCCCAAACCTCCTACCCCCTGAGGTTGCCTGTTTGATTCTTTCTGCTGTGCCTCTGGGCTTTACTCTTGTTCCCCCTCCCCCCAACACCTGATCATGTTCTTTTCCTCTTCTTGTCCTCTCTCCAACCCAGGTCCCTCCCTCCCTCTGCCCCCTGTGATTGTTTTCTTTCCCTCCCAAGTAAGATTGAGGCATCCTTCCTTGTGCCCTTCGGCTTGTTAACCTTGAGTTCTGTGGATTGTATCCCGGGTATTCTGTACTTTTTTGGCTAATATCCACTTATTAGTAAGTTCATACCACGCATGTCCTTTTGGGTCTGAGTTACTGCACTCAAGATGATATTTTCTAGTTCCATTCATTTGCCTACAAAACTCATGATATCCTCATTCTTAATAGCTGAATAGTAGACAACACCAAGAGGCAGCTCCACTCCCAGGCGCTCCAATGTGCCCAGGATCAGAGGATCAGAGGTGAGGAGGACACAACATCTGTCCCTAGCACTGGGAGAAACTGGGACCGGCAGGACCCAGGCACAAAGGAACTCTGCCAGTCCAGTGGCATGGATTCCTTCTGGTCTGTCTGGGCTGACACCCTGAGCAGACCTTGGGTGCAAACTCCACAGCCAGCCCCACAACACCCAGAGGCAGCTCCACTCCCAGGTGCTCTAACACACCCAGGATCAGAGGATCACAGGATGCCAGGAGCTTGGTCACACCAGGATCTCAAGGTCCCAAAGGCAGCTTGACTCCCAGGAACTCAAACACACCCAGGATCTCAGGATCACAAGATCCCAGAATCACAGGATCCCAGAGACAGCTTGACTGGGAGGAGTTCTGACACAACCAGGATCACAGGAAGGACAGGCGCCAGTCAGACATAGCCAGGACAAGTAGCACTAGAGATAACCAGATGGCGGGAGGCAAGCGTAAGAACATAAGCAATAGAAACCAAGGTTACTTGTAATCATCAGAACCCAATTCTCCCACCATAGCAAGTTCTGGATAGCCCAACACACCAGAAAAGCAAGATTCAGATCTAAAGTCACTTCTCATGATGATGATAGAGGACATTAAGAAGAACATAAATAACTCCCTTAAAGAATTACAGGAGAGTACAGGTAAACAGCTAGAAGCCCTTAAAGAAGAAACACAAAAATCCCTTAAAGAGTTACAGAAAAACACAGTCAATCAGGCAAAGGAAAGGAACACAGCCATCCAGGATCTAAAAATGAAAGTAGAAACAATAAAGAAATCACAAAGGGAGACAACCCTGGAGTTAGAAAACCTAGGAAAGAGATCAGGAATCATAGATGCAAGCATTATCAACAGAATACAAGAGATAGAAGAAAGAATCTCAGGGGCAGAAGATGCCATAGAAAGCATTGACACAACAATAAAAGAAAACACAAAAAGTAAAAAGCTCCTAACCCAAAAACATCCAGAAAATCCAGGACACAATGAGAAGACCAAACCTAAGGATAGTAGGTATAGAAGAGAGTGAAGAGTCCCAACTTAAAGGGCCAGTAAATATCTTCAACAAAATCATAGAAGAAAACTTTCCTAACCTAAAGAAAGAGAAGCCCATGAACATACAAGAAGCCTACAGAAGTCCAAATAGATTTTACCAGAAAAGAAATTCCTCCCATCACATAATAATTAAAACACCAAATGCACTAAACAAAGAAAGAATTTTAAAAGCAGTAAGGGAAAAAGGTCAAGTAACATATAAAGGCAGGCCTATCAGAATTACACCAGACTTCTCACCAGACTATGAAAGCTAGAAGATCCTGGGAAGATGTCATACAGACCCTAAGAGAATGCAAATGCCATCCCAGGCTACTATACCCAGCAAAACTCTCAATCACCATAGATGTAGAAAACAAGATATTCCATGACAAAACCAAATTTACACAATATCTTTCCACAAATCTAGCCTAGATGGAAAACACCAACACAAGGAGTGAAACTACACCCTAGAAGAAGCAAGAAAGTAACCTTTCAACAAACCTGCACAAACATAATTCTACCTCTAACAAGAAAATTAACAGGAAGTAACACTTTTCCTTAATATCTATTAATATGGAAATTAATATTACCAAAATATCCTAATTGATTGAAATTAAAATATGAGTAATTAGAAATTTGTCAGCTGTCATCCCGTGGTCTCTCTAATTTGGTAATGGAAGAAATAGGTCCAATATTGTACAATTCATATACACTTTCTGCTTGTTTGTACATGACAGGGTCTTGCTTTATGCCACATAATAGTCTTAAAATCATGCTTCTATATCAGCCTCTCTATTAGTAGGACTGTTTATTTGATGTTTTTACACTATACTATGGTTTTCAGAACAGCTTACATATTTCAAAATTATTTATATAGCTAAAAGAAATGTAGACAATTAATATGGGAGGTGGTTTGTAAGAGAACAGCAAAGAGTGAGACTGAAGGATTTGCTTGATATTTATAATTATTATATTAATTTTGAAGAAGAGGACTTTATAAGTTACTCTTATTCTGAGATGAATGCTTTTCAAAATCATCACAGCCAATGAACCAGAATCTTACCCTCACCTAATATCGGTGCCACCTCCAAGCAGAACCATTGTTCATCGAAACAGTTGTGAATGACTTCATGGATAGACCATCTTAATACACACACCATTTCTTAAATGAATGTAACCTGTTCCCTGTGGGCTGAGAATGACAACGATCACTCAAGTCAAATAACTTTGACCATAGCAGGAAATCTGTATCCAAAAATTATGCCTACAAGTCATTCCTTGGTGCAGCAGAACTGTCAACTCTTAGCTTATCTACTATGGAGGTAAAATCCTTTGGTGATGTGAGGGACATTGAAGTACAGCCTTATTACAGTGAACTCCAGTGTCCAAAAACTATTCTTATTTTGTGTTTGTATCACAGTAAGAGCCAAGATTTTAAGCTCTACTAAAAACAAAACAAACAAACAAACAGGCTTTATCTATTTATGTTCATTTAAAAAAACTAATAGTGATATATTATTTTAAAATATCATATAGTTAATATATTTAGAGTTATTTAAAAGTTATATTGAGAAAAGCATATGTATTTTCAGTACTGCTGTAGACAAACATCTATATAAGAGTGTTCAGTTGATTGTTGTTTTATATCAAACAACTTTTATAATACTAATTTTATTGTTACAATATTTTATGAATTTTAAAGAATATGATAAAAAACAAAAGGTAGTGCAAGTTTTTGAGGGGGGCTCTCTGGGAGGAGTTGGGGTACAAGAGGGAGAGAAGAATGTGATGTAAGTCTATTTACTCAAAATATGTTTTTAAGTGTTAACAAATTCAGATAAATTGTAATTATGTATCTTTTCTCATAATAATGCAATAAAACTTAAATTTAAAAATAGCTGAATAGTATTGCATTGTGTAAATGAGCCACATTTTCTATATCTATTCTTCCATTGTGGGACACTGTTGCAGGAAATATTACCACCTGTTACGGGAAATATTTTTTTTAAATGGCAAGTTTCTGCTCTATGCTGGGCACCCAACGGCCACGTCTCCAGTTGGGTCTTCTCAACTTGACAGTCTCTCTGGCCCAGCATTCCCAGCTCCCTAAGTTCCCTTGGCAGGTGGTTGCCATGACAGCCCCACGCGACAATCACCCAGCCCATGGTCAGCTGCCACAACACCCATTTACCCAGTAGAAACCTCTAGAAGCTTATAATTAATCAGTCAGATTTTTATATCAATAAATTTTCAATTCATAAGATGCCCACACAATAATTTCAGAGCTAATTGATAATGATACAAGTTACCCCAATTATTTTATCCCTATATAATAGTATATCGACCTGTGGTTATTTAAAGCCATGCTGACTCTGAATCATCCTGTCCATCCTCCATCTTGCTTCCTTCTTTTCTCTCTTCTCCGTCCCCTTCTCTGCAACTCTTAGCACCACCTCCCTTTCCCTGTCCAATCACAGGCCTCCTGCTGCACTAATGTTTAAATGTAATTGGACAGGGAAAATGCTGCCATAGGACATCTGGGTTGTTTCCAGCTTCTGGCTACCACAAATAAGGCCACTATGAATATAGTGGAGCACATGCCCCTGTGGCATGGTGGGGCATCTTTTGGATATATGCCTAAGAGTTGTATAGCTGGGTCTTCAGCTAGATTTACTTCCAATTTTCTGAGGAACCTCCAGATTGAGTTCCAGAGTGGTTGTACCAGTTTGCAAACTGCATGGTATTGGTACAGAGGCAGACAGGTTGATCAATGGAATAGAATTGAAGTCCCAGAAATAAAACCACACACCTATGGACACTTGATCTTTGACCAAAAAAAGCCAAAAATGTCCAATGGACAAAAGAAAGGATCTTCAATAAATGGTGCTAGTCCATCTGGCAGTCAGTATGTAGAAAAATGAAAATAGATCCATATTTGTCACCTGTACAAAGCTCAAGTTCAAGTGGATCAAGGACTTCAACATAAAACCAGATACACTAAATCTAATATAAGAAAAAAATGGGGGAACTTTCCTAAATAGAACTCCAGTGGCTCAGGCTCTAAAATCTCTAAATTTCTCTGGGAAAAATCAACTAACCAGACCACCCAGAGCTCTGGGAAGGAGGAATTTAGATTTTTCTAAAATTCTCTAAAATCAAGAATGATAAATAGGACCTCATGAAACTGAAAAGCTTCTGTAAGGCAAAGGGCATAGTCAATAGGACAAATTGGCAACCTACAGATTGGGAAAAAAAATCTTCACTAACCCCATATCTGATAGAGGGCTAATATCTAAAATATATAAAGAACTCAAGAAGTGAGTTATTAAAAAAATAAACAACCCAATTAAAAATGGGTATAGAACTAAACAGAAAATTCACAACAGAGGAATCTCAAATAGCCAAAAGCACTCAAAATCCTTAGTCATCAGGGAAATGCAAAATCCTTAGTCATCAGGGAAATGCAAAATCCTTAGTCATCAGGGAAATGCAAATTCAAAAAACCCTGAGATTCCACCTTACACTAATCAGAATGGCTAAGATCAAAAACTCAGGTGACAACACATGTTGTTGAGATTGTTTTTTGTAGCAGTGGGGGATGAAGAACTGGAGTCAGCCACTAGAAAGTCCCAGATGCCCCGGAGAAGTGAGAGGCTCTCTGGATCCAACAGGGATGACTTTAGCCAAAAAAAGCAACAAATGAGAGCTAGAATCTGTAGAGACATCAGTAGAGAGGCACAGCCTTCAGTAGAGAGGCACAGCCTTCAGTAGAGAGGCACAGACCCCAGATGAGGGGTAGGACCATCCACCATCTCAAAATGTTTAACCCAGAAATGCTCCTGTCCAAAGGAAAGACAGGGATAAAAATGGAACAAACCATTGGTGTTGTGTTCAAGATTTTTTTCCCTGGTGCCCATATGTTCCAGGCTCTTCACCACTTTCTCTTCCACAAGTTTCAGTGTCTCTGCTTTTATGAGGAGGTCCTTGATCCACTTGGACTTGAGCTTTGTACAAGGAGATAAGAATGGATCGATTTGCATTCTTCTACATGCTAACTGCCAGCTGAGCCAGATACAATTTGCAAAACACATGAAACTCAAGAAGAAGGAAGACCAAAATGTGGATACTTTGATCCTCAGAAGGGGGAATAAAATAGCCTTGGAAGGAGTTACAGAAACAAAGTTCAGAGCAGAGACTGAAGGAATGACCACCCAGAGACTGGGAATCCACCCCATGTGCAATCACCAAATCCAGATACTATTGTGGATGCCATCAAAAGCTTGCTGACAGGAGACTGATATAGATGTCTCCTGAGAGGCTTTGCCAGTGTCTGACAAATACAGAAGTGGATGCTCACAGCTATCCATTGGACAGAGCACAGGGTCCCCAATGAAGGAGCTAGAGTACCCAAGGAACTGAAGGGGTTTGCAACCCCATAGGAGGAACAACAATATGAACTAACCAGTACCCCCAGAGCTACCTGGGACTAAACCACCAACCAAAGAAAACACATGGTGGGATTCATGTCTCTAACTGCATTGTAGCAGAGGATGACCTAGTCAGTCATCAGTGGGAGGAGAGGCCCTTGGTCCTGTGAAGGTTCTATGCCCCAGTATAGGGGAATGCCAGGGCCAGGAAGCAGGAGTGGGTGGGTTGGTGAACTGGGGTAGATGGGAGGAGAAAGGGGGTTTTCAGAAGGGAAACCAGGAAATGGGATAACATTTGAAATGTAAATAAAGAAAATACCTAATTTTTAAAAATTGGAACAAAGACTAAAGGAAAAGCCATCCAGAGACTGCCCCACTTAGGGATCCATCCCATCTGCAGACACCAAATCCTGACACTATTACAGATGCCAAGAAGTGTTTGCTGACAGGAGCCTAATATGGCTGTTCCCTGAGAGGTTCTACCAGCACCAGACCAATACAGATGCAGATACTCACAACTAACCATTGGATTGAGCTAGGGATCCCAAAGGAAGAGCTAGGGGAAGGACTGGGGGAGATGAAAGGGATTGCAACCCTATAGGGAGAACAATATCAACTAACCGACCAGGTAGTGGTTGCGCACACCTTTTTTTTTTTTTTTTTTTGGTTTTTGGTTTTTTTCGAGACAGGGTTTCTCTGTATAGCCCTGGCTGTCCTGGAACTCACTTTGTAGACCAGACTGGCCTCGAACTCAGAAATCCGCCTGCCTCTGCCTCCCGAGTGCAGAAGGTAGAGGCAGGTGGATTTCTGAGTTCGAGGCCAGTCTGGTCTACAAAGTGAGTTCCAGGACAGTCAGGGCTACACTGAGGAAGCCCTGTCTCGAAAAACAAAAACAAAAACAAAAACAAAAACAAAAACAAAAACATCAACTAACCGGACCACCCAGAGCTCTCAGAGTAAACTACAAAGAATACACATGGAAGGATCCATGGCTCCAGATACATATTTAGCAGAGGATGCTCTTTTCTGACATCAGTGGGAGGGGAGGCCCTTGGTCCTGTGGGGGCTTGATGCCCCATTGTAGGGGAATGCTACAGCAGTGAGGCAGGAGTGGGTGAGTGGGTGGAGGAGCATCCTCATAGAGGCAAAGGGGAGGGGGCTGGGGGAAGGGGTAACCAGGAAGGGGAATATCATTTGAAATGTAAACAAATACAATGATTAATAAAAAAAAGAAAGAAAGAAAAACAATCACCAAAAACACTGGTAATCTTGGTTTAGACAGGAATTTGCCATTTTCAGAGTGCTCTAAGCATCTCCAAGAGAAACTCATTATAACCAAGTACCATGCCACTCTATTTGTGTGAAACAATAGCCTCTTCCACACTGGATGTTTAACAAAATGAACATGCCCCGTCGTCACTGAGATAAAAGTATTGATCTTAGGAGCACCACAGCCCGAAGACTGCAGGTTATTAGAAGATAATGCAATCTTGCCTCTCTGCTTCGGCATCTTAACCCCTCATGATGGCCAGAGTACTTAATTAGCCAGGCAGAGCATCTCCATAAAGGACAGAGTACAGAAGTAACTAGAAATCCTTGATCAGATTTTTTTGTTGTTGTTATTGTTGGTTTTGCCCCCAAGAAATGGAAAATAAGCTCCTTTCTCTCTCAGTGCCCATAAAATAGATGAGAATCAGGACTGTAAAGAAAGCATGAGGCTAGTGGTAAAAACAGCTAGGCCAGTGATTTCAGGCCTTGTGGACAGTTGGGTGTAAAATGCTGTTTATTACAAACTAACAAGAGACCACAGCCGCAGTTACTGTTAGCTTCTACATAAGTTTTATGTGACACATTCTTTATTCTAGATTGACTTTTCTTGACATAATAACACTGGACTCAAACCCCAGAGATATAAAACTATTTGTTTAGTATAAGAATTTCACTTTAAATCCAAAGGCTACAAAGTCACTGGTAGGTTAAAAGTAAATGGCCAGAAAAAAGATGTCTACCGACCTGATCATATAGCATACGTTACAGGAAAACTAATTAAAGACGAAGAATATGACAATGGAGAAAGATTTTTCATGATAAAAAGGTTCATTAATCAGGAAGCCAGAGTCATCCTAAATGTATTTGTTCCCAATCACCAGAGAGCATAAGAACACATTGGCACAAGAAAAATCACTATACAGAACAGTAGGGGATAAAGAAAAATAATTATAGAAAACAATTTAAATACTTTGCTCTTAGAAACCAGTGGGCCAGGAGACAGAAACTGAACAACCAAGAATAACACTATCAGTAAATAGTAGTGGATATTTACAGCAAACTACACTGTAACACTAAAAAGTGCAAATTCCCTTTAGGTAAACAGAGGACATTCCATCCACCAAACCAAGTCTTGCTAAATTTGAAATCATGCATGATATGTTCTCTGCTAATAGAATCATATTAGAAACCAATACACACTATATTCTTAAGATACCTAAGCATTTTGAAATGGAACAGTGTACTTCTAGATAATTGATGGGGCAAAGTTGTCCCAGGCGTAACTAGAAGCTATTTCCAACTGAATGATAAGAAAGAAAGAAAGAAAGAAAGAAAGAAAGAAAGAAAGAAAGAAAGAAAGAAAGAAAGAAAGGAAGGAAGGAAGGAAGGAAGAAAGAAAGAAAGAAAGAAAGAAAGAAAGAAAGAAAGAAAGAAAGAAAGAAAGAAAGAAAGAAAGACAGACAGACAGGCCTGGAGAGAAGGCTCAGTGATTAATAGGGCATTCTATTTCTGCAGAGGACCTGAGTTTGATTCCCAGCAGCCACAGTGGGTGAATCACAACATCTGTAACTCCAGACCTGGGGGACCAAGGACCTGTCAGGCACCTGCACTCCTGTGCACACATCCACACACAGACACATAGTTAAAACTAAATATAAATATTTTTTTAAAGTATGCTATTTGGGGAGGGAGGGTAAACTTAAGGCAATGTTTACAGGAAAGTATATAGACTTAAATAGTTGTTTTAGGGAAGAAAGTTAATCTAATTTTTTTTTTATCTAAGCTTCTCCTTTAAGAATCTAGAAAAAATATTAAATTAAGGTAAATTAAAGGAACAAAACAGTAAAGATATAATCTGAATTTGGCAACATGAAAATAATACCCAAGTAGAAATAAATAAATAAGACTCAAAGCTGGATCTTTGAAAATATTGTTAAAATAGCCAACTAAATTTTGGTAGCTTAATCAAACAAAATGAGAGATCTCAAATGATCCATATCAGGGATGCAAAAGGGGAGAGCACTCTAGGTACCACAGATACTCATACATCAAAAAATAAATACAAGCAACTTTAAGCCACTAATTTTGAAAAATTATATGAAGTAGATAAAACCTCAAAAGACAAGAACTACCAGGATCATCAGTAAAATGATCACTGTGAAGGAATGAAAATCTGAGTTTGAATTCTGGCACCATGATTAAAAAAGTGATGATCCGGGGTAGAAGAGGGTGGAAGCAGGAGGATTCCAGAGCTTGATGGGCAGCTACCAGCCAATCAGTGAGTGCCCGGTGCAATGGGAGACCCTCTCCAAAGGTAAGGCAGACACTGATCAAGGAAGACTCTGGCTGTCATACATGTACACACACACCACACACTAATAAGTACATACTGCACACATAAAATTTCCAAGATCATCACAAGAAACAACAGAAAATTTGTACAGCTCTATATTAATGATTAAAAAATGAACTTGTAATTTAAAGAAAATCAGCTCCTCCTACAAGAACACTATATGCCTAGGAATTTTGTCCAACTTTTAAGGATGAAATTATATAAAATGGTTAAAGGAAAACATCTGAGGCACAATAATGTTTTGATTAGTTTGATTGAAAAAAACAATTTTGAATTGGAAAACATCAGTCTTAAGTGCCAAGGGTTAAGTATTTATAGAGAGAATACGGAGGGGTCTTGTCAAGTGATACCGCACCTTATTTGGTCCGTCCCACTAGGAAGTACCTGGTTGTATGACTGCAAATTGGCTGACTGTTTCCAGTTGGTTGAGCTTAAGTTCTGCTTTTCTTTACTAAAAGTATTTATAAGATAATTTAAGTTGAATTATGCTTACATTTATAAAAACAAACAAGGTTTGGTTCCCTTCAGAGGCTTTGGAGTCTGCTCTTCATTTTAATTTACCATAACAATAGAAATTTTATAAAGGAACAGAAGGAAGCAATGTTATCCAACACATCCCAGGAAGTTAAGATGACTCTGCATTAGTTACTTTTCTGTTGCTGTGATAAAACACTATCACCAAAAGCAACTTCAGGAAGGGAGAGTTTATTTTGGCTTTGTTATTGTTGTTCCAGAGGGCTATAATCCACAGTAGCAGGGAAGACATATTTTAGCAGCACACAGGAAGTGAAGAGAAAGAACAGGAAGTGGGGCAATTCTATAAACTGTCAAAGCCCTCCATGATACACTTCTGTCACCCAGGCTGCTCTTCCTAAAGGTATTAAAACCTCTCTCTACACAACACAGTGTATAGTTAAGTGTTCAAACACATGAGCCTATGACCACCAGAGATTCTAAGATCAAAATCAGGAAAAAGTTAAAAGAAATAAAAATATCCCTCAACTTGCACAGATGCAAAAGAATGAAACTAAACATTAGTAAACCGAATTCCTTATTACAAGAAGACACTATTTTATTCAAGATGAACCCATATTGTACAAAAGTATAGTAGAGACCTCAAAAATGAACTTGACCATGCTTCATCACGAAATAGAAGCAAAAAATCAACTGTCTTTGGTTTTATTTACTTACTTCCCTATTGGTTTTCCATTGTATTGAATTCCATTTATATTCCAGGAACACATGATTAATATAACATTTTTTAAAAAATCAATCAATATGTTCATTGTATCATACTTAATGAAGAAGAAAACCACTCAGTCACATAAATAGATTTAGAAAATGCATTTAAGAAAATTGAACACCCATTCATGAGGAAAAGTTTCATCCAACATGAACTGAGGGGACTGATAAAAGATACCTGTGGGGTGCAGGGGGAGATGGTCATCAATATCACACTATTGGAAAAAGTACAAACACTATTCTCATTAATTTTATTCTACTTACAGTCACCACGTTAGGCATGGCATCAGAATAATGACAATAGCTACAGAAGCCACACAGATCACAAGTGGGGAAGTGAGGCCATCATTACACACAAGCCATCTATAAGGACTGTAAGAAGCTAAAATTAGTAAACAGATTTAGCAAATTTATAAGCTATGCTACTAAGAGTTTAAAAATCAATCTATATTCCCATTCTAAGAGTGAAGAACTGTAAAATAAAACATTTGGAATTTCATCTACAATAAGATCAAAGACTGTGAAATAATGATGTGTGTGAGGAAGTGAGCAGGCTTGCATAGAACAGTGATGAGAGGAAGCGAGGGCCAGCTCTAAGGGGCAAACGGATGCTGCTGGTGGGTTGGAAGAGGAGACAGTTAAAACTCCTGAAATCAATCTGCAAGTTGTATCCAATCACAGCCAAGCTCCTAGAAAGCTGTTTATAAATATATATAAACAGAAATGTGCATATATGTGTATGGGTTTTTGTTTGTTTAGTTGGTTGGTTTTTTGTTTGTTTTTTGTTTTTTGTTTTGTTTGTTTGTTTGTTTGTTTTTCCAAGACAGGGTTTCTCTGTGTAGCCCTGGCTGTCCTAGAACTCACTCTGTAGATCAGGCTGGCCTTGAACTCAGAAATCCACCTGCCTCTGCCTCCAAGTGCTAGGATTAAAGGCATGAGCCACCACTGCCGGGCTGCACATGTACATTGCTAAGCTATACCAAATTTGTGTATATATTCATAGGCTCTAGAACATGGTTGGAAGATATAGTCCCTTACTTTAAGACATTATGAAGATACAGTTGCCAAAGCAGGGTGGCTTTAACATAAAGGCAGGCAAATAGATTAATGAAATTGCAAAGACTCATTGAACTTGACCAAGGCACATAATCAAATAAATGAGAAAACATCTCTGTGGTGTAGGTTTGAGTAGGTTTGGCCCTCATCGCCTCATGTGTTTAAATATGCTTGGTTCATGGGAAGTGACACTATTAGGGTGTGTGGCCTTGTTGGAAAGGGTATGGCCTTATTGAAGTGTGTCACTGTGTAGGTGGGCTTTAAGACTCTTAGTGCTCAAGTTCCATCCAGATCAGAAGAGAGACCCTCCTCCTGGCTGCCTTAGAATCAAGATTTACAACTCTTGGCTCCTCCAGCATCATCTCTGCCTGCATGCTGTCATGCTTCCCACCATAATGATATCATTCTATAAGTTCTGTTGTGAGGGAAAGAACCCTCACTAATACAGATTATACACACACACACACACACACACACACACACACACACACACACACACATATATATATATATATATATATATATATATATATATATATATATATATATATATATTCATTCCATATGTTCAATGAAGGTTCTCTCTAAAGAGCTCCCACTAATACATTCTCCAATAAGTAATGCCCATGCCCTCATCCGTCACCATACTCAAAAGTTCACTTTAGAGGACTGGAGAGAAGGCTCAGTAGTTAACAGTACTTTGCTTCTGCAGAGGACCTGGGTTTGTTTCCCAGAACCTACATTAGGTGAGTCGACCAGCAGTAACTCCAGTTCCAGAAGTTCCTATGCTCTCTGCTGGCCTCCACATGTACTGCACAGAAGCAGGGCACATAAACTCAGGCAGCACATATATACAAATAGATAAATCTGTCTTTAAAAATACACTTTAAGAATACCTTCACGGCCAGGCAGTGGTGGCACACGCCTTTAATCCCAGCACTCAGGAGGCAGAGATAGGTGGATTTCTGAGTTCGAGTCCAGCCTTGGTCTACAGAGTGAGTTCCAAAACAGCCAGGGCTGTACAGAGAAACCCTGTCTCGAAAAGCCAAAAAAAAAAAAAAATCTTCACAAATATGTATTAGCAAAATACACCCCAAAAAGGCCTGACAGGAGCAGATCAATAAATGTCATTTCATTAAAACCTAAAGCATCGTCAAAAAATACTACTAAGAAAAAGAAAAGCAAGTCACAGAGTAAACAGGATAGGAGAGAGTAAGCTGAGCCTAGATCATTAGCTGCTGTATCTTATGGGACTACTTGAGATGTGTGAGCTCCCATTGACTGAACCATCACACATATCACTGTGCTCTGCATTACTGAATTGAAAGACCCAACCATTGAAATGAGTCCTGTGGACAGGAGACATGTCTCAATTGATAGAGCTATTGCCACACAGTATGGGGACTGAAATTCAGAGCCAATAAACCAGAGCGAGATGCCATACCTCCGTGGTCCCAATGGTCCTACGGTAAGATGGGAGACAGAGAAAGGAAAATGCCAGGCTAGCTTTCTAGTGGCAGACAGCAGGGGACTCTCTGAAACAAAACTGGGGGCAAAAACTGACTCCTGGAGTTGTCCTCTAACACCACAAATGAACTATAGCACCCTGACCCACAATCACACACAAATTCTCTCACACAAACATACACAGACACAGACAATAAAGAAATGACACAAACAGATACAAAATAAGATCTATAAATGGCTAATGGCACAGAAAAGGATGTTTAACATCATTAATGTCAAGGAAAATTCAAATTAAAAGCACAGTAAGAAACCACTTCACAAAAAAAAAAAAAAAAAAAAAAAAAAAAAAAAAAAAATAAAAAAAAAAAAAACAAAAAAAAAAAAAAAAAAAAAAAAAAAAAACAAAAAAAAAAACACTTTACATCTATCCATTTGGCTGAAGTTGGAGAAACTGACAACAGCAAATGTTGACCAGAGCCTGGAACACCTCAAGCTCTCCTAAACCAGAAGGGTGGACACATAAAATGTCATAAACACTGTAGAAAACACTTGGTAGTATCTTACAAATGAGACATGTGTCTGCCCTAAGACTCAAAGACTTTTCTGGGGACTTGAGAAAAAAATGAATACATGCCAATGAGATTGTTTGTGCATGCTATAGTAATAAAAATGTGTGGAGAAGGTTAGCTATCTGTGAACAGGTGACTCAATAAACCATTCTTAGTCTCTTTTACACCAAGGAATACTTTCTGGGACTGAAAATGAACGGACTGCTGATCTGTGGAATAAATCAGATGAATTTTACAAACACATTGACCCAAAAAAGCCAGAATTATCTCACATGAAAAACGAGTTCACAGGATGAGCTTCCACTTCCATGATGCTGAAGGAGGCATTGACGAAGCCCAACAGTGGTTGTTCCCAAGAACCAGGATGGAGAGAGGCAATGACTGGTGGAAAGAGGCAGGAGCTTCCAGTGGGCTGTGGATAGTGCTGAGAGCTATTATTTGATTTAGTATTATATAAGAATCTATAGTTGTCAATATTCATCTAACAGTACACTGAACATCATGCATTTCACAGTGTACAAACTATACCTCAATTTAAAAAACAAAAAAAATGCTTAAAATAAAACAAAGGCCAAAGCTGGGGTAAGAAATTGGAAAATGAGCTGACTACGGCGTCCCAATTAAACAATAGGGTAAGAAATAATAAACAGAGCACATTTCCCTCCTCAGCCCCAGCTTTGCAAAAGGCATAGCTATACAAGTGAGTCATACTAGTCGTTCAAGATACAATTTGTTCTTTTAAATAAGCTGTTTTCCTAAAGGAAAAAGCAAAATGGGGGGAGGGGAAGAAGGGAGGGAGAAAAGGAGAGAGGGAGAAGGGGAGGGAGGGACAGAGGGACCTGAGGGATGGGAGAGCAAGAGAGGCTGCCCAGTTCATTTTATGAGGTTTGTATATCTTGATTCCAAAACAAAGAAATAAAAACACATGACTAGAGAATCCCATGCCTGTTTCACATATAAATAGAGGTGAACAAATCATAAGATGCCCGAAATAAAGCAAACTAGTGCCGCAGGGCGCAGTAGCGGAGAGTCTGCCAAGCTGACAAGGATGGCTCAGTCTCAGAATGTCTACCAGTGTGATTCATCATACTCATGCATTAAAAGAAAAAGGACAGAATAGTCAAAAACTGATACCAAAAATATATATGTGATAAAAGAAATAATGACTTTGTGGATTGTTTTAAATAGTTCTTACCATAAAGAGACATTTCTCTAACTTAGCATAGATTATATATCAAAACTTATTATGCTTAATGAGGAAATTCTGTATTCATTTCCTCTAAGATCAGAAACAAAGTGAGAAGGCCCATTCTTACCAATAATGCTTCTCATAGTGCCAGAGACATGGGATTCTTTATAGATAATATAATTACCTACTTAAGACAAGAGGAAAATATCAGAAGCATAAGAAAAAAATTACTACTATACTGCTACAATAGATATTTTAATGTAACATCAAATATCTGAACAATTATCCAACTAACTTGTACTTTTATTAAATAAATATTAAAGTATTTAAATTAAAATAATAATTAAAGACTGTGCATATGACTCAATGGCAAGACATTAGCCTAGGATACATTCCCCAATTATAAAAAATAATAATAATAAAAAGTCGATAAATAATAAAATAACTAGGTGGAATTTTCAGCAAAGTTATATTACCACATTAGAGAGATAGCAAGTAGTAGAAAAATAGTTATTAAAGATACTATTTACAGCCAGATGTAGTGGCACACACCTTCAGTCTCAGCACTAAGGAGGGAGAGGCAGGTGAATTTCTGTGAGCTCAGGGCTAGCCTGGTCTACTTAGTGAGTTCCAGGACAGCCAAAGCTACATAGTGAAACCCTGTCTCAAAAAAACAAACAAACAAAACAAACAAAAACAAAAACAAATAAGTACAAAAGATAATATTTACAATATTGAAACAATGATAATTCATCTAGGGGTTAATAAACAATAAATGCAAGTTTTAGGGAGAAAACTTCAAATCTCGAGTGAGCAACATAGATCAAAAATTACTTAGTTATAGGATGATGATGATGATGATGACAATGATGATGATATTAAAAAAATCCCAAGAGTCAAGAAAGACCCAGGTACAGATGAGGGCTACCTCAGCCCAAAGAACCTGCTGTGAATCCACCTGAACGGGACACCTGATCAAAATGGAGAAAACTTGGAAAACATGTGCACCATGTAAAAAAAAATAAAAGAAAACCTGATCAATACAATGAATCGGATTTGTGATGTGTGAAAAGCGAACGGTCATCTGGCAGTTGAATCACATCAAAAGCAAGGATTTCCAGCCCATGAAATAGAATATCGCTCCACTATGTTCCTAGCAGCTTTGTTCATAATAGCCAGAAACTGGAAACAACTCGGGTCTCCCTCAACTGAAGAATGGATAAAGAAAATAGGGTTCCTCTACGCAATGGAACACCACTCAGCTATTACAAACAAGGACATCATGATATTTGCAAGCAAATGGATGAAACTAGAAAATATCATCCTGAGTCCCAAAAGGACTTATAAGTGAATATTAGCCAGATAGTGCAGGATATCCATGCTACAATCTACAGACCCAAAGAAGCTAAATAACAAGGTGGCCCAAGGGAGGATGTTGGAGTCTCACTCAGAAGGGGAAATAACATAGTCATGAATGTGGATAGAGGGAGGGAACTGGGTGGGAGAGAGGATGGGAAGAGAATGGGAAGAGGAATGGAGGGAGGATCTGGTGTGGGGAGAGAGGGCAGAGAGAGGGAATGGAAATTAGTGGCGGGGGAGGCAGGGGCTTGAACATGCCAGAGACCTGGGATGAGAGAGGCTCTGAGAGTCTACGTGGGTGACTTTCACTAAGACTCCTAGCAGTGGGGGATATGGAGCCTGAAATGGCCATCTCCTATAGTCAGGCAGGACCACCAGTGGAGGGATAAGGACATCAACCTACCCACAGAAACCTTCAACCCAGAATGTGTCCTACCTACACGATGTGCAGGGACGAAGATGAAGCAGAGACTGAGGAAGCAGCCAACCAATAACTGGCCAACTTGAGACCCATCTTATGTGCAAGAACCAATCCCTCACACTGTTAACGATATTCTGTTATGCTTGCAAACAGGAGCCTAACATGCATATCCTCTGAGGGACTCAGACCGAAACAGATGCAGAGACCCACAGCTGAATATCAGACAGAGTTTGGGAAGTCTTGTGTAAGAGTTGTGGGAAGGATTGTGAGACCAGGAGGGGATAGGAACTCCACAGGAAGACCAATAGAATCAACTGACCTAGACCCTTGGGGGTTTCCAGAGATTGAACCACCAACCAAAGAGCATACATGGACTGGGTCTATCCCCCACCCCTGCACATATGCAGCAGATGCGCAGACTAGTCTTCATGCAGGTCCCCCAATATCTGGAGTGGGTGCTGTCTCTGACTCTATTGCCTGCCTGTGGATCTTGTTCCCCTAACTGGACTGCCTTGTCTGGCCTCAGTAGGAGAGGTTGTTCCCAGTCTTGCAGTAACTTGATGTGCCAGGGTGGGCTGGCATCCAAGTGGGGCTTCCCTTTCTCAGGAGTCAGGGGGAGGAGGAGGGGAGGGCCTATGGAGGGTGGGGGGAAGGGGGCTGTGATCAGGGTGTGAAGGAAAGGAAGGAAGGAAGGAAGGAAGGAAGGAAGGAAGGAAGGAAGGAAGGAAGGAAGGAAGGAAGGAAGGAAGGAAGGACCCTGAAACAGCTTGGGGAAAAAAAATTATAATATGGACAGAAGTTAAGGAAAATCACAGAACAAGAGAAGTTATTTGTGGTGCCTAAAGTCAACAAAAGATGCATGAAATAGCCAAGGAGGTCTTGACAGTTGGAAGTAAAAAGGCAGCCTCATAGAAAAATAGAGGAAAGATGCAAACAGAAAAGGCAACTCAAAAGGAAGCCCAGAAAGCAAGCCCATATTTCTTCATAATCTGGGTCTGTAACCTCCACAAGGACTTATGTATCTAGGAAGCTGCTGATCTGGGGGTGAGCCCTGCAAGGAATGCGGAGCTGGGACATTTGTACACATGCACACATTGGTCACAGTGAAATAAGCAGCAGCCGCTGTAGCAACCATCTGGCTCTTCTTAGTCATAGTAAGTACATATGAGTCCCGTGATCCTACAGTGTCACTCCACATACAAATGCCCTAGTCACAGATAGGCATGTGCAGGTTGTTCCTACAGGAACAGCTACCACATGAGGGCTGTTAGAAGCAGTGAGGCAGGGAAGTAAGTTTGGGGTGCCAGACTTGGAAAGTGGATGGTTTATGTGACATAGACTGTTCTGGAGTTAAAAGCAATGACCTTCAGCAGTGTGGATGGTCTAAACTCAGTGAAGAAGTTAAGGGACAGAGTGAGAGGTGCAGCCGAGTACCTACTGCAAATAAGAATGCATGCAGACTAACCATGGATGCACAGTTTCTCAAGAATGAATACAAAGAATAGCAAGCAAGATAGGAAGTAGTTCAGAAATATTCCCTGTGGAAGAGGGGGGACTGATGGTGGGGACTAAGAATGAACCAAATCAGGCAGGAGGGAGAAAAAGAGAAAAGGCAATATGCATGGAACCATTCTACACACACACACACACACACACACACACACACACACACATGCACAGTCACATGCACACACATTCATAAGCACACACATGAACTCACATGTGCGTGCATACAAATATACTCACATGCACACATACATACGTGTATATGTATTCATACTCAGAAACTGCCAAGCACTCACACATGTGTGTATAAAAACACACACTCACATACACTAACTCACATAGGCACACATGCACTCACCCATATGTGCACACATACACTCACAAGTCGTGTACATGCACATACACACACACACTTACAAATATTGTCATACTCAAGCACATTCAGACACAACTTGCAGTCATAACCATAAGGGAATCACCTACTTGGTATAACCAATAAATAGATTAAGGTTGATGTAAATCTTGTAGATGTTTACCATAGGGTGTTAGATTTTTTTTTAAAAAAATGAAAGTTGTATCACAGTGTCAATAGAAGTGTTTTTTGAAAACTACACACACACACACACACACACACACACACACACACATGAGGTGAAGGATAAGGAGGGCAACATTACAAAGCTAGAGGCCATGTGGTGAAGAAGGTGGACCATGAAAGACTTGCACCCACTGTGTTTCTACACTGAGAATATTTTCATGTTCAATGTCTCAGCTCTGTAGTCTGTAAGTTACCTTTTTAAAAAATAATACACAGATTATTCACAAAGAAAGAAAAAGAATGTTTTTTTAACTATTTTATTTATTCTTTGGCAATTGCACGCATGTATATAATGTAATCATACCCCCATGTTACCTTCTCCTAGTCCCTCTCACTTCCATTTAATCCTTTCTTCTTCCCACTTCCTCCTCCTCCTTCCATGTCTTTTGTGTGTATGACTGAGGTGGCCTGAACGAGAATGCTCCTCATAGGCTCACATGTTTGAATTGGTCCCCAACTGGCAGAATTGTTTGGGAAGAATTGGGAGGTGTGGCCTTGTTGGAGGTGTATCACTGTGGGTGGGCTTTGAGATATCAAAAACCCATTCCCATTTAGCTCTTTCTGCCTTGTGCTTATAGACAGAGTATTTCCTCTCAGCTCCAGCTCCAGCTCCAGCTCCAGCTCCAGCTCCAGCTCCAGCTCCAGCTCCAGCTCCAGCTCCAGCTCCAGCTTCAGCTCCAGCTCCAGCTCCAGCTCCAGCACCATGCCTGCCTACCTGCTACCATCTTCCCCACCATGAGGGTCAGGGGCTCTAACTCCCTGGACCCATGAGACCCAAATGAAACACTTTTGTTTGCTAGTTGCCTTGGTCATGGTGTTTGTCATGGCAATTGAAAAATAACTGAGACAGTGACTCACATATTTAATTAGGATTTTCATGTGCATATTTGGATGTGGTATTATTTATAGAGTGTGTCATCTTCTCAGTAACTATATACTGAAGACAAATGACTCTCTGCCCCATCCATGATGTTATGTTGATGGGAAAAGAAGACACATTTTACCTGAGCCTTATGTAAACCCCAAGTCAAACTAACTGTTCTTCAGCAGGAATGCTGACTTTCACATTTCTAAGTAGCATAGTTCTGTATCCATGGCTTATCTGATAAAGGTGATCTTAGCTCTCTGGCTGACAAGTGGGAGCTAACGAAGCATTTTGAAGTTTGGAATTGTTCTTATGGAAATCTCAAGGCTTCCTTGAATGAGTCCATAAAAATCTTTAAATCTGAAGGTGAGGGGATGGCTCAGTTGAAAAAGTGCTGGCAAGCATAAGGATCTGAGTTTGATTCCCCCAAGGTACAAGTTTTAAAAACAGGCATGATGGCAAGCAGCGGTAATTCCAACCCTGGGGAGATAGGGACAGGAAGATCTTTGCATTTTCTGACCAGCCAAATGAGCCTATCTGTAGCTACTATTTTTCAAACCCTACTTTTAATGATGGTTCTTAAATGATGGTTCTTATCCTCACTTACCACCAACCAGAAGTAGTAGAAGAGAGGTTATTAGGATACGGAGGAAGTGGACCTGTTTAGAAATGGTTCTTTGGGGCAAATCCCATCTGTGTTGTCAGGAAATTATCAGTTCAGTTCACAGGTTAGCAGTGGCAGCTCGATCCACTCACAAACACTTCACAAATATACCAGTAGTCCAGTTCAGTAGTGTTGGGATAGTAGCGGTGGAGCAACCTAACAGGAATAGCTAGGCCTCGGCCAAATTGGCACAAATCAGCAGGAGGGATTCAGACCAGCAAAGAGAGCAGAAGTTCTCTGCTGTGCCTCTCTCAATGAAGCAAAGATAATTGAAGACTCAAGACCAAGATCCATTGGGTCCTATTTATACTCCCTTCAAACATCCTAGTGTCCTCTAAAGGTCATGCCTCACCACATGTCTTGTCTCAGCACATGAGTCTGTCTTAGCAAATCTCCACTTGAGTCTGTATCAACTGACATCACTCTGCCGATTGCCTGAGTCCACAGAAGTGGCAAGAAGCCACCAGCCCACCACTAGAAGTTTTTGTTGTTGTTTTTGTTTGTTTGGTTTGGGTTTTTTTGTTTTGTTGTTGTTGTTGTTGTTGTTCTTGTTGTTGTTGTTTGGTGTGTTTCTCTCTATGGAATCCTGACAAAAGGAACTCAACTACAAAATGTAAGGCGAACTGAAACATGGTTGCCGTTAGCAAAGAATCCTTCATGTGCTTGCTTTAGCAGAACATCCTTTCACCTGTGTCCACTTCAGGAAAACACTCCTTCACTTGTTTGCCCCAGCAAAACCCCATCTGACACAACTGACTTTCCAAAGAATACTTAACCAATCAGTAAACTGCAGGTTCAGTGACTGACCTGGTCTCAAGAAATAAAGTGGAGAGATGGCTCAGTGGTTAAGAACACTTGTTAATTTTGCAGGGGACCTGGTTCATTTCCCAGAACCCCCATAGTGATGCAAGACCAACATTAGCTCCAGTTTCAAGGAATCCAGTGCCCTCTTCTAACCTCCACAGGCACCAAGCACAGACATGGTACACATATGTACATGCAGGAAAAACACTCACACGCAAAAATAAACAAACTGTAAAACTTAAAAATAAAATGGAAAGCATTTAAAGGAGACACCTGACACTGAACATGTCTGAACATACACAAAGAGAAAAACTCAAAACACTCACCTGGAATGGTTGCCATATTCCCGAGACTTGGCCAATGTAAGGAAAAGTGACTCATGTGGATTTTCTCTTTTTCCTTGTTTAAATTTCTACCATGACAGTCCTTTAGTGTCCATGAGGACTGCGTTCTCAAGAGATTGTGCTACAGTGTCTGCCAGTCTCTCTTTACTGGTGACAATCCCAAAGGTGAATAAAAGCCATTTCCACAAAAGTGAAAGAGGTAGTGGCCAGAGATGGCTTCAGAATGATAAAACACCACAGCATGGTTCAGATTCACAGCTCGGACTATTTTATCACTTTCTAGTTTAAATTCTAGCACTTATTTACAGAGATGTATAAAGCATGCATTATGAATGAAGACAAAACGGTGGAATTTAATTTGCCAGGGCTCCTTTCTCAGAAGCTATCTACACTCCAGACATCCACTTTCCCCAGCAAAGAATCCCCAGAGAAAGAAAGAAACCTCAGCTCTCATCCACAGAGGCAAATCATCAGAAACAGCCCATGTAACAGAAGAGAGCTCTGTTTCGTCTTCAGCCCCCTTAGGTTTACTGTTCCTTCCTACCCCATTTCCCTTGTTCCTATCTCTTAAGTCATATACTGAAAGGATGTCTCTGGGTCATATCAGACATCTATGGTTTTCCTTTGCCTCTATAACTGTCAGAAAGAAGAAAGTGCATAACAGTTATCTACCTGAGATCCTGTATTTTACCTTTACTATCAGTGTGCTACACTATTCCAGATCTAACCCTTGATGGTAATAAAGAGAAAATCTTTTTAAGGAATTGATTGGCCATCATTTCCTATTCAAGAGAGGACAATATCTTTCCATTTATTACAGAATAATCAATCTCAGGAAAAAGTATATGATATGATATGCTAAAACATGTTCTGAGCCATTTATCAGAAGTAATAGCAGTGAGCACATAAAGGAGTTTTGGATGCTTCCCAGTGAGGTTGGAGAGGAGTAGATCAACGAGCTACCCCACAGAGAAACTCAAAAACATATTGCAGCCAGAGATAGTGGCACATGCCTTTAATCCCAACATCCAAGAGGCAGAGACATAAAGATCTCTGTGAATTTAAGACCAGCTTGATTAATATAGTGAATTCCAGGCTACACACACACACACACACACACACACACACACACACACACACACACACACATATATATATATATATATATATATATATATATATATATATATATATATATATATATATATATATATATATATATATATATATATATAGGGGGAGAGAGAGAGAGAGAGAGAGAACACAAATACAGGAGAGGGAGAGAGGAGGGTTGTGTTTCAATAGGTCACTCAGTCAGGACAGCAAAGAAATAGGTCATCACATTCATCTTTATACATTTTTTAATAAGGAAAAGATGTCCAGAAACAGGGAGAGGATGGGAAGCTCTAGAGCTATGCGTTAGGAGAGACCTAAGTTGCAATTCTATCCAGAAAGCTACCACTATAGAGCAGCGTGCAATCTCTTCATTTGCTCACTTGCTCTGAAATATTGGAAGAGTGGGAATAAGTACAAAGATAGAGAAGAGGTGGCAGGTTCTATCAGAAAGGGTTGTTCTAAAATCTTAAAGAGTCTAGTGCAAACTACACACATAAGTATTGTGATGACTAGTCTTGGTTGTCCCTTGACATTCCTTGGAAAAGGGAACCTCATAACCTCATTTGAGGAATTGCTTCCATTCCATTGGATTGGCCTGTGGAGCTTTTTTTTTTTTTAGGGTTTTTCGAGACAGGGTTTCTCTGTCTAGCCCTGGCTGTCCTGGAACTCACTTTGTAGACCAAGCTGGTCTCGAACTCAGAAATCCGCCTGCCTCTGCCTCCTTTTTTTTATTATTGCTAAATAGTATAGGAGGGTCCAGCCCACTGTTGGCTGTGCCATCCCTGGACAAGTGGGGCTTGTCTATATAAGGAAAGGCAGCTGGGTAAGCAGTCATAAACACTTCTCCATGGTTTCTGCTTAAATTTCTGTCTTCAGGTTCCTACCTGAGTGCCTGCCTGCCTTAGCTCTTCCTAACGGACCTTCATAACCTGCAAGCCAAAGAAATCCTTTCCTTCTTGAGTCGCTTTGGACCGTGGTTCTTATTACAGCAACAGAGGCCAAACTAGGACAGTCATCATCCAAGAAAAAAATACAGGTTTCATTTTTTAACTATTTGGGTGGGTGGTATTGATACAAGTGTTTGGATCAGAAGCTCTTAAAGTGCATTTTGGGGAACCTCTAGGCGTAGCTGGTCTATGCTACTTTGTGGGTGCTTCCTTTTCCCATTCTTTATCCCACCACTTTCACCCTCTAACCCTAGATAGGAGAGAAACAAGGAGAGAGTGGAGAGAGAAGAATTAGGAACATCTCTAAGTCTAATTTCTTTCTTTTTGTTTCCTCTTTGACCACCGTCACTAACAAATCACAACCTACATCCCTAAATGACCAACTCCACCCATCTCCCCTATTAGGGCTCTGTAATTTATACACCCTCTGAAAAGTTCCCAGAATTCCAAAGTCACATAATTGCAGAAACTATCTGCAGCTAACAAAACTATGCCTTAGCCAGAGCATTAAGCAAATCATAATTAGCTGTTGCAGTCAAAAGCAGCCCCATATCCAACACCTGGATTTAAAACAAAAAAACATGTTCTTATAATATTTCTGTTTTTTTTTTTTTTTTTTGGTTTTTCGAGACAGGGTTTCTCTGTATAGCCCTGGCTGTCCTGGAACTCACTTTGTAGACCAAGCTGGCCTCGAACTTAGAAATCCGCCTGCCTCTGCCTCCCAAGTGCTGGGATTAAAAGCGTGCGCCACCACCGCCCGGCAATATTTCTGTTTTTAAAGAAACAAAGATTCCAAAATTGTCCCTACAACTAGAGGTCCTGAGTGTTAGAGTTATGATGATAATGATGTCATTTGCCATTTCCATTGCCATTTCCCTGGTTAGTTTGTCAACCTGACACAATCTGAAATCATTTGAGAAGAAGAAACCTCAATTAAGAAAATACTCCCACCAAGTTGGCCTGTGGGACATTTTCTTTATTAATAATTGATGTGGAAAGGCCCATTGCACTGTGGGTGGTGGCACCCCTAGAATGGTGGTCTTGGGTGCTGTAAGAAGCCAGGCTGAGCAAGCCATGAGGAGCAAGCCAGTAAGCAACACTCCTCCATGGCCTGCCTCCACGTTCCTGCCGTGTTTGTGTTCCTGTAATGATTACCCACAGTTGATGGACTATAGAATATGGAACTATAAACTGAAATAAGCCCTTTCCTCCCCAAATTACCTTTGGTTGTGGTGTTTTATCACAGCAATAGATATTACTGAAATCTTATAAGGGTCATGCCTTAGCAGAAAAAAAAAAAAAAAGAATGTATCTCAGAGGATTGACCATAATATTAAGGAAATATCTAAACAGAACTGCCCTAGGAAAGTAGTAAACTAAATATGGGTAAGTTTAATGGATCGATAATTTAACAGTCTGCTGCAAGAAAGCTGAGCACTCTTCAAAGAATTGCAGAAGAGTCTGCTCTCTACATATTGTATCAATAATTCACAGTATCCACACACAATAACGTGTTACACAAAATCCAACAGTCAAAAGAGAAATCCATCAAAAGAAACAGAGCCTCAAACAACAGGAAAATGTTAACTCAGAAAGTAGACATTTAAAGTAACTATGACAGCAAAATGCAAAAGCCTATAACCCCAGTTCCCTGGAGTCTGAAGAAAGAGGCTGTGGGTTTCAGAGCAGCCTCAGGTACACAGTGAGACCCAGTCTCAAAAATAAACCAAAATTACGAAAGATAATAAAACTAGCAACTATGACCAGTACCAGAATGGGTAAAATGTGAGGAATTACAAAAGAAGCACAGAGATGATGAAAAGAACTAAAAACTCTGGAGTTGGAAAACGGGAGTTAGCAGAAAGGAAGGTGGGTCACACTCGACATAACAGGTGTGATGAAAGAAAGACTTAGTCCAAAGACATGCAGCAGAAACCACACAAGCCGAAACACAGGCAGAAACACTGTGAACAATTAGTCTCTGTGGCCTGTGGTCTACAGCACTACAATCCACTCCAATGCTGCATCCCAGAACACATTACATGATGCACAATACATTTGAAGAAATATTAACTAACTTGTTTTCAAGTCTTATGGTAAATACAGAAATAGCAACTCATAAACCTAGGATATATAATGAATGTCAAAGGGAATTCGTAAGAAAACAAGCTCATGTAGACTTATTATAAATAAGCAAATAAACGAAAAATATTAAGACAACTATATAAGTGTTAACCAACATTCTGAAAAGGACGAGACTTTTAGTCCAAATTCTAGCTCTACCATTATTCGCTGAGAGAACACCGAAGTAATACCTCATCTTTCTAGGCACCATGCTCCTTATCTAAGAAATGGGGAGATCAGTTGCGCTAGTCAGGGTTCTCTAGAAGAACAGAAGCCATTAAATTAATTCATTAAATCAGCTTACACTGAAACAGTAACAGCAGCTGCTGGCTCTTGCCTGAGAAGCTGAGAACCCAGTTATTTCTCAGTCCTTGAGGCTGGGTGCCTCAGCTGTCCCAGTATGGCACCTCAGAACTAGAGAGTTCACAGGAAGCTGTTGTCTTTAGTCAACACTGGGAAGGATGCAGACACAAGGTAATCGACTCAGTGGCAAAAGGGAAGACCCAGTAAGCCAAAGGATAATAAGCTCCCTTCTGTGTGGCCTTTTCTCCTGAGCTTCTACTAGAATGTGCCACCCACATTTTTGGTGGGTCTTCCCATGTCAATAAGGGCAATCAAGACAATTCCTCAGCTGCAGTTTCTTTTTCCGGCGATTCTAATTTGTGGCAAATTGACAGTAAAATCAGCAGTTACAATAATCTAAGTAGATTAGGTTTCTTTAAGAATCAAGTAAATAAATGCATGTGCATATAGCATGGTACGTTGCGGGGAGGGGGAGGCACCCAGCTACTGTTAGGCAATCGTAAGCTACCATCATTTAACATTCTTCTGGAACTGTCTGTTGTTGCTATTAGAAAACAGGGAGAAATAAAACATATACCTATTTTAAAAAGAAGACAACAGAGAATTGATTTTTAGAGATGGCTATAAATCTTACATGAACTCAGAAATAAATCAAAGCTTCGGATGGCCCAGCAACACAGCACTTGCTTAGCTTGTGGGTGGGTCCTGGATTTGATGATCAGCACTATAAAATAAAATAAAATAAAATAAAATAAAATAAAATAAAATAAAAATAATTTACTAAGATTGCCAACTGAAAGATAGCATGCCAGTAGTTTTTAGTATGTAGTTAAAAGGAAAAGATGGTTTTAAAATGGCTAGGATATAGAGCAGTGGTTCTCAACTTCCTAATGCTGTGACCTTTTAATATAGTTTCTCATGTTGTGGTGACCCCTAACCATAAAATTATTTTGTTGCTATTATTTGTTGTAAATTTTCTACTGTCAGGAATTGTAATATGCAAGATAAGATACGCAGGATATCTGATATGCAAACCCTGTGGGGGTCTCAACCCATAGGTTGAGAACTGCTGGTTTAGAGGCACACACGGGAGACTACAATACTATCAAAAATATAAGACTTAAGACTACAAGCCGGTTGTGGTGGCTTGTGCCTATAATCTCACACTCAGCAGAATGAGGCAGGAGGATCGTCATGAATTTGATGCCAGTCTGAGCTACAGAGTGAACCCTGCCACCCACCCGTCTCAAACAACCAAAGAACAAAAAGAAAAAGAAACACTTGACGTGGAGATTTCTGGTCGTGTCATGTGATTCAGGCTCACGTGATGTTTTGCTGAGTCAGACTCACGTGGTGTTTTTGCTGAGTCAGAATCATACAGTGTTTTGTTAAGACACTTGGGAGGACACCTGATATTCGGAGAGAGTTTAAATAGGACTCAACGGACAGTGATGTGGCGTTTGTATGTTTCGTTGGTCTCAAGTCTTTGCTTCCTTGAGAGGCACAGCAGAGAACTTCTCCTGGCATCCCAGCTGGTTCTGGTAGCTCCCACTAACTGGCCCACTAACTGGCAGAGGCCTGACTGTTTCTATTGGATCCTGCCACCCACTGCTGCTGATTCATGTTCGGTGTCCTGACACTACTGAACTGGACTGCTGGTCTGACAATGGAGACTGGAATTACCCCCAAAGAACTAGTTCTAAATAGGCCCACATCCCCTGTCCTTTTTACCATCTTTTCTTCCCTACCTTTGGACCATGGGCTAGAAGAGGGGTAGGGGGGGGGGGGGGGGGGGGGGGGGGGGGGGGGGGGGGGGGGGGGGGGGGAGAGAGAAGTGTTTGATAACCTTTATTAGAGTAGGTTTTGAAAAAATCTAAGCCTACAAATACTGCTTTGTTTCTCAGGTGTCTATGGAAGTTTATTTTGAAACTTGAGAAACAATTTTAAAATTGATTCAGAAGAAGATATTTCAGAGAATAATAGGAAAAAAGATGGAGTTAGGAGACTAATGGTGATCTCTTTGTTCTGGCACACATGAGAACCAGGATGCTGGCACAGCCAGGGCCAGACAAGCAAAACAAAGTAAGATGTAGAAAAGCACACCTGTGGTGACAAAAGGAAATGGTGCCTCAGTATGGCCCTGAAGTCAATGGGACTAGATCCCCCAGTTGCTATGCACCCTGGGAAAATTGGCCAGCACCTGTCCCGTGCCTTGGTCCTGCCAGCTGTACACACTGCGGGTGTATCCAAGCATTCAATATAAAATCATAACTAAAACCATAAAACTGCTAGAATAAAACAGCAGGGAAGAGGCCCACAGCTTGGACACAGCTCTTCTCAGTATAAACACCAAGAGGATACCTGTCAATATAGAAGATTGAAGATTTCATTACATAGATGTATTTAAGTTCTTTCATGTCAAAAGACATCATAAACAAGATTAAAGTCAAACACTAAACGGATCAAAAGATTTGTGAGGCATATGACAACAGCTGTTAATTTGCAAGAGCAACAGTGTCAAACTAATGAAAGAATGGGCGAAGCACTAGGACATGTTCTTGTCAATAGCACAAGTGGCTTGGAAACAAAACCTAACTCAGAAGTGCTCGAAAAGTAGAGGAACGGGTCTGCAGAGACAGCCCAGCAGATAGAAGAACACTGGCTGCTCTTGTGAAGCACAAATTCAGTTCCCAGGACCCAAGGCAGGCACCAACAAGCTACCGGTAACTCCAGAGGATCCAGCGCCCTCTTCTGGTCTCCATGACTATCTGCACTCACATATGCATGCACTTACACGTGCAAGCACACAAAACGCTTGCACTCATGCATGCATGCACGCATGCACACACATTTTAAAATAAAAATGAATTGTTTTAAAAGAAATTATCATTAAAATAACTATATGACACCCTTCTATTTAAAGTGTTCAAAAGAATAATAAAACATATAATCACAAGTAGAGGTTCCTGTCACTTCCATCTTAAGCTGCTGAGAGTCAAGCTACTAAAACCTTGTCAGAGGAGAATCATATGCAAGTGCTCTGAAGACAGTGTATCATTTACTGACTGTAGTGAGCATCACAGATACTGGTACTCTTTCCTCAGCAAGGAAAATAAAAGGGTTAGGGTTAGGGTTAGGCTTAGGCTTAGGGTTAGGCTTAGGCTTAGGGTTAGGCTTAGGGTTAGGGTTAGGGTTAGGGTTAGGCTTAGGGTTAGGGTTAGGGTTAGGGTTAGGGTTAGGGTTAGGGTTAGGGTTAGGGTTAGGGTTAGGGTTAGGGTTAGGGTTATTCCAGTACTCAGGAGGCAGAGATAGGCTGATGACCTGTGAATTCAAGGCCAGTCTGGTCTACATAAGTAAGGACCTGTCTCAAAAAAAAAAGTGTGTGTGTGTGTGTGTGTGTGTGTGTGTGTGTGTGTGTATGTGTGTGTGTGTCTTTACATATATAATATGTGTGCATATATTTAAATTGATAAGTACATATACATTGGCTATTGGTCTGTATGACATAGATTTTTATAACTAGGAAGTATGCATTAGTCTCTGACCATGGGCCTTTTAAGGATTACAAACACACAGCATTGCTCTCAGCTTTACATGGGTTCTGAAAAGTGGGTAGCCAGTGCTCTACCCACTGAGCCATCTCCCCAGCCCTCTGAAGGCTCCTTAATCCCAGACCTTTTCTTCATCGTTAAAGTATTTGGATTTTTCTGGTGATCTTTTCACTGGATGTCAGGTATATTTTCTTTAGAAATCATCCATTTCATTCTTGTAGCCAAATTGATTGCCATAAAATGAAGCTGAGCCTCCTCGGGGTGCCGTCCGTCTTGGCTCCATAACGTGCGTCGTATACTAGCTCTGCGAAGGCCTTTCCTTCTTTCCCCCTGGCCTAAGCTAGCAGGTCGATTGCTCCGTTGAGCTGACAGCCTCCCGAGCTCGCTCTCTCTCTCCCATGCTTGCTCACTAATTACCTCATTTCCCAATTTATCAATTTTTCACTTGTCTATCTGTTTTTATACTTCTACTTTCCTAAGACGTGTGAATTCTCTCTTTAAGACAGACTTTGTTTCTAGTGTAGTTTTAGGCTCAGTGCAAAACCAACTGCAAAGTGCAGGTTCATTTTATTGGATCCTTTTATCTAATCAAGTACTTAACAGAAAGCAGAGCGTCTGGGTTTTGCTGTGTCTAGAGATTTTGAAGCCATATTTTATAACAGTTATTTTGTGGATATTCAATCTAGAGTTAAACATTTTGTTTCCTCTTCTGTTCAAAAAAAATGGCTTGCAGGGGAGTTTGGGGGTTTGTTTGGAAAATTTAGAAAATCATTTCTTTCATACCTTATTTCTGGCTAGGAGGTAGATTGCCAAAGACCGTGGTATCTTTTTCTTCTTTGTGGAACATGGACAGTTTTGTTGGCTTCATTGTAAGATGTCCTCAGTGCTGGTGGCCTGTCTGAGAGTGCTCTGTGTCACAGGGATATCCCCACCCTTTAGCTCTGTGCCCTGAGGTGTGTTACCAACTTGGTTTCTGTAGAAGAGTTTTAAAGTCTTCCTCCTCAGTTTTATTTGTTTTTCTTAAATTCCTAGAGCTTTCAGTTTATATATTTCAATGATAATACATCAGCTAGTAACGGCTGCAATTTTATCTTAACTATGTGCTGTATCCTTGGTGTTGATAAAGTCACTGACATTGTAACAGTGTCATTAAAAAAAAATCTCAAAAGTCTTTCGAAAATAAACATTGTCTATGCTATTAGAAATAAAATAACAGTAAGCCTGGCCCAAGGATGCATTCCCGTAATCCCAGCTCCTTGGAAGGCTGAGCTAGCAAGATTGCAAGCTCTGGATCATTCTGTGCAATTTGTGAGACCCTGACTCAAAATAAAGGTAAAAAAGGAAGGTTAGGGATGTGGCTCGGTGGCAGAGAACTTCCCTAGCTAGCATGTGGGACATCCTGGATTTAATTCTTAGTATTGCAAAAATATATGTGCAAATAAGTGGAAGGTCGGGAACATAACACAATTCATAGAGCATGTGTGAGATCCTTGGTTCAATCCCCAGCACCAGTCACCACCACTGCCACACTGCATTTACTGCCATATCACCATCATGACCATCAACACCATCATCACATCATCACCATCATCACCAACATTGTCACCATTGTCATCAAAAAATAGCATATACTGTATATATGGCAACAGGCAAAAAAACGATACCTTGGTGGTGGTGGTGGTGGTGGTGGTGGTGGTGGTGGTGGCAGTGGTGGTGGCGGTGGTGGTGGTGGCGGTGGTGGTGGTGGTGGTGGTGGTGGTGGTGTTATATCAGTCAAGGGCAGAGCAGATGGCAGTCCTTTGTTCATCCTAGATCGATGCCTGGCTTGGTAGCCAAAGCAGTTTTATGCCTAGGACTCATAAAAATTAAATTAAATCAAACCCAGGTAGCAGAAGGAGGAAGACAGACAGAGACCTGTGGACCACTATGCAGCCCACAGACCTGCTCTCCAGTGCACGGCACAGGACAGAGATACCTGCTTATCAACACGCCACACAGCATAGATAGAAGATTTCATCCCCAGGGGTCTGCCAGCCATGTGGCCAGCTTGCAGCTGGAGCCACCACAATGTGTGCGATATGCATGTGGTGGTCAGAAGAGAGAGAAAGAGAAGTGGGCAGTTTGAGCATTATGAAGAGAGACTCAATGGTGGAGAGGAGTAGTCTATTATGAGGGGCCAGCTGTGCCACCTGGGGCCATGGTGAGATCCCAGCCCAAGCTGCCACTCATGGCCATGTCTGAGTCGGCAGCTACACAGTGGTAGGGGTCGGTCGATGTCGGAGTCAATGTCTATGGCCCATAATACCACTAGAGAATGTGGGAATGTCCCTGGTCAGGGCAGCCATTGAGGACTACCTGGATAACCAGAGGCTGTGTAGAACGGTCCCTGCCCCTCACTGGATTCATTGCTCTAAAGAGCTGGTCCCATCTCTCAGTGCTGGCAGCATTCAGGAGAGCCTGCCCTGTGCCTCACCCAGACAGAACAGTCGAGTTGTCCTGATGACAGGGATATGGGTAAGCGTGCCCTAGGGCATGAGTTGGGGAGAGCTGACTCTGCCACTTGTCTGCCATGGGGTGGCACAGGTGCAGAGCTGGTGCCTGCCCCCTGCCCCTGCCCCTCACCACCTCTAGCAGTTGGGAAAGCTTCCCACAGGGTCATGAGCTTGGGAGAACTAGCCCTGCCCCTCAACAGCTGTAGCACTTGGAAGAGTGGGCCCTGAACCCTGTTGGGACATCATAGCACAGCAGATCCTGGTGGTAGAGATTCAGAGGCAGCCTGGCATGGGGATAGGGATAATACCCTCTCCCCTTCTCTCTCCACTTCCACCACACTACTACCCACCACTACCACCTGCAGTGGACAGGAGCGCTGGCTCTGAGGACAGGAGAGCTAGCCCTGCTCCTTTATCAGCTGCAGCACTCAGGAGAGCAGGCACTGCACCTCACCTGGGCGACACAGTGGAGCTGGCCCTGACAGCAAAGGTGTGGGAGAGCCAGGCCCAAGGGTGTGAGAACTAGAGAGCTGATCCAGCCCCTCACAGGCTGCAGCACTTGGGAGAGCGGGCCCCACACCTTGACTGGGCAGCACAGTGGAGCTGGCTCTGGAGTATGGGTGCTGGTAAGCTCTCCCTGAGGGCATGGGAGCAAGAGAGCTAGCCCTGCCTCCTGCTGACGTCAGCACTGGGTGACCTAGTTAGACAGTGCTGGAGAATCCCCCCACCTCCCCACCCCGGTGGTGTGCAAAAGGGAGAGACAGTGTCAGCACAGTCTGACCAGCTCTGCTACCATCCAGGCCCAGATCCAGGACTCTAAGATGGCCCACCCCAAAATCTATATCATCCAAGAATGGTTGGGACACATGAAAGGGCCAGTCCAGCTGTTCCAGAGCTGCAGGATCTCCATGACACAGGGCAACAGCAGGCTAATTGAAAGGAGTCCCGATGAGGATGGTGAACCAGACCAATGACTCATTGCAATGAACACTTGCAAGTGAAGATGTGTGGACAGGGATAGACTGTGGGACACACTGTGACACACTACAGCTTCCACAGCGAGGTGTTTTCTATGCTTTGTTGTTGTTGTTGTTGTTGTTGTTGTTGTTGTTGTTGTGTATATTTTGGGGATGAGTAGATTACAAGGACAAAAGACAGATATGAGGACAAAGAGAGGCAAGCAGGACTGGGTTACATGATATCAAATATTCAATATGTTTTTTAAAAGTCAGAGAAAGGTACTGGTTCTTGTAACACATTTTTGCTTAAGAATTTGATGTTAGCCGGGTGTTGGTGGCGCACACCTTTAATTCCAGCACTCGGGAGGCAGAGGCAGGCAGATTTCTGAGTTCGAGGCCAGCCTGGTCTACAAAGTGAGTTCCAGGACAGCCAGGGCTATACAGAGAAACCCTGTCTCGAAAAAACCAAAACAAAAACAAAATAAACAACAAAAAAAAATTTGTTGTTAAGCCTTTTAACAATAATTACTATTTTATGAGTATGTTTGTATATCTTGTATGTGTTCTCATGTGTGGGCATATCATGGAACATGTATGGGATCAGTAGACAGCTCTCAGGAGTTCGGTCTCTCCCCCTCTCCCCCACCTTCTCTGAATTCCAGGGATAGAACCCAGGCCATCAGGTTTGTGCCTGTGGCTTTTGCATGCTGGGCCATCTTGCCTGTAACATTTTCTTTCCTTGAGACAGGGTCTCACTGGGTAGCTCTGGCTAGCCTGGAACTCTATAGTGTTAGTACAGTTTTAAAAGTGATTGTTTCTTCTCTATCCCACCTAGCTCCCAAATACATGAGACAAAAGTTGTAAGACTTATTTAATTGAGCTTTCTGGCACAATAGCTGAACAGTATTAACGTATTTCAATCCTCTGAGTTAATCGGGCTACATCCCAGCCAAAATCTCTGAGATGCTTACATTTTAGTATTGGGTATTTAGTATTGGGTGGCCTAGTCAGACAGTGCTGGAGAGCTCGTCCTGGCTCCCTCTGCTCCAGATGTGTCCTCACAGTGTCTCTTGGACCCTCCCTCTTGCATGGTGAATCCTTTCTTCCTCTCTCTCTTACCCTCCCCTGGCTGGGATAGGAAGGCCAGTCCTATTCTCTCCCCTGATCAGTCATTGGCTGACCAGCCTTTATTGACAAGTCAGAGAATAAATGGGGAGTAATCTTTACATAGTGCACAATAACATTATGCTTACAATGTAGACCAGGCTGTTCTCAAACTCAGAGATCCTCCTGCCTCTGCCTTCTCTTAAGTACCAGACTAAAGGTGTATGCTATCACTCAGGGCCATTGTGGAGTTTTTCTACTTATCTATCGTGGCTTTTGCTGCTATCCTCAGCCCCCTTCTTGCTGGTCTCGAACCTCCAGCTGGTTTTTCCTTCAGTTAAGTCAAGCTTGAGCCAGCAGCTCCAATGCCATCACCAAGAGCCCCCTTTCTCGCTTCCTTTTCCTTAGTATTCCTGGAGACTCATACTGAGCCTGCTTCCTTTTAGCTCTGATTCTTGTATCTGCCCTTCCCACCCAGCAGACTTCGCTGTACCCTTCTGAATCCATTAGAAGTGAAGCCGAGTTCCCCACCCCTGCCCAGCATGAAGGATGATTGGCTGACACTCACCTTCTCATCCTGTCCTGCAGTAACCATTACTCACTACATTCACATGGAAATGACAGTTCTGTGATCGTGTGCCCACCACCGACCCCCTGTGCATGTGTTCTGGTGACCTTCCAGCTCTACCTTCTGGCAAGAAGCTACCATATCTGTATTTATTACTATTTTATTTTAATTTGTATTTTCTTCTTATTGTCCTTTTTTTCCCTGTTGTTTTGAGACAGGGTCTCACTCTTAGCCCGGACTGGCCCAGAATTCATTTCATAGCCCATGATGGTCTGCAATTCACAAAAATTCTCCTTCCTCAGCTTCCCAAACCCTGCTTAGGTGGGGAATGGACATCAGTGGGGTCTCTTTAAGTCAACCTAAGGGAGATAAATCAGCTGAGTTAGTGAGTGCGACCTTGAGGTCTGTGAGAGGTAAATGGGCACACTTTGCTCGAAGAGGTCCACCTGTGGCACAGGATGAGGGAGCAGCATCCTTGCTCTCTACATCTATGTGACTGCAATCCTCCTCCAACTGTGACAATCAAAAATGTCTCCAGAACTGACAAACGTCCCGTGGGTGGCAAAATTTCCCCAGTTCAGAAACAGATATGGTGTGGGGCCTAGCCTCTCAGAATCCACATGTCATGGTTTGGGTCAGAAATTCTCTCCACGGACTCATGTCTCAAATGTGAAGCACTGATTTGTAAGGCTATAGAACCCTCAGGAGGTAGAGCCTTGCTCATAGAGGTAGGCCTTTGGAGACTGACCTAACCCTTGATTCCGTCCTCACCCTCTTCCTTTCTAGTCCACCATGATGTAACCTTTCCAGCATACACACACTGCCATCATGAACTGAGCCCCTACCTCCCCTTCCCCACCATGACAGACCTAAATCCTCTGAGACGGGGCCTAACAGCTCTCTTCCTTTATGTGGGGCATTTTCCAGAGCAATGCAAAACTAACAAACTGTCTTTCTCAGCACTGAGACGAGGCTCTGGTTCAGTGAAGAATGAGAGTTATCATATGACGTCACTCACTACTCCAAAGCTGAATTTCTTTTCTGGATGTCAACTTTTTCTCACAGTTGCCCTAAAAATCATCCATTTTGTTCCTTACAGAGAACCAAATCCTCCTGTCTAGTCCCTTTGTTATGCCTTCATTTGTTTACTTTGTATAGGCAGACATGTGGTTGTTTATTCTCTCTCTCTCTCTCTCTCTCTCTCTCTCTCTCTCTCTCTCTCTGACTCAGTTAAGGTTACTATGGCTGCTATTAAACACCATGGCCTCAAAGCAAGTTGGTGGGGAAAGGGTTTATTTAATTTCAGATCACTGTTCATCACTGAAGGAAGCTAGGACAGGAGCTCAAACAAGGCAGGAACCTGAAGGCAGGAGCCAATACAGAGGCCATGGAAAGATGCTGCTTACTGGCTTACTTCCCCTGCCTTGCTCAACCTGCTTCCTTATAGAACCCAGAACCACCAGCCCAGAGGTGGCATCACCCACCACAGATTTGGGCCCTCTCTCATCAACCACTAATTAAGAAAATGCCCTACAACTGGATCTTATGAAAGCATTTGTTCAGTTGAGGTTCCTTTCAGGTAAATCTAGTTTGGATGTCAAGTTGACATAAGACTAGCCCGGACACCCTCTTCCATGTGGAGTCTGGGGACCAAACTCAGGTCATAAGGCTTGGTGACAAGCATCCCTCACCACTGAGCTGACTGTTCACACTGCCTCAAAAATGCCCTTACCAATGTGCCAAAGGTGTCTCCAAGCTATGTGTAAGAGGGTGTGTATCTGGGTTCTGAGATTGCCGGAGAGCAAAGCTGTGTATCACCACCTCCTTTCATCAAACTGCCTGCCATTCCTCTCCTTCTAGAAACTTCTCTCTTCTCACAATAAGGGAAAGTGAAAAAATGATTGAATTTTCCTCCCATCATCCAGTCTTATAGGAATCACTTTTAAGTTAATGCATTGAGTATCAATTTTTTACTTACCTGTCTGTTCCTGAGGACACCAGCAACATTCTGGCACCAGCTCCTGCTTTCTCAGGAGCTGACTGTACTCACATCCAATCAGCTCTACATCCACCGAGGTCAGGCTGGAAGGCTGGGGACATGGACGTCAGAGGAATCATCAGGGGCTGTATTTCAGATTCTTTGTTCCTTTGAGAGCTGGTTGACTCCCACAAACCAGGAATGGTTGTGACAAAAATGGGAAAAATAGGGGGCTGGTGAGATGGCTCAGCGGGTAAGAGCACCCGACTGCTCTTCCAAAGGTGATAAGTTCAAATCCCAGCAACCACATGGTGGCTCACAACCATCCGTAACAAGATCTGGCTCCCTCTTCTGGAGTGTCTGAAGACAACTACAGTGTACTTACATATAATAAATAAAATAAATCTTAAAAAAAAAATGGGAAAGATACAGACCGCAAGAAGCAAGGAACTTGCTTGCATAGCTTATTTATTTATTTATTTATCTATCTATCTATTTATTTCTCAGTGATATATGTCTCCTTTGGCTTTTCTCCAGTTTTGTAGAATTAACTGTGCCCTCCAGAAATCCCTCCTACACTCCAGAATAGAACTGCACCAGTTGGGGTCTCCAAATGTGGAATTAACGATCTAGAGAGATGGCTCAGCCATTAAGAGTACCAACACAGGTTCAATTCTCAGCACCCACTCGGTGGCTCTCAACCTTCTGTAACACCAGTTCCTGGGGGATCTGATGAACTCTCCTGGCATCTGCAGGCACTGCATGCATTCAGTACACTGACACAGGCAGGCAAAACACCTAGACACATTATATATATATATATATATATATATATATATATATATATATATATATATATATATATATATGAGGGCATCAAGTTAAAATGAGGTCATTAAGATGGACATTAATTTAATGCAATTGATGTTCTTATAAGAGAAGGAGACCAAGATATGGGCACTGACAGAGGACAGCTGTGTGGAGACTCGAGGATAAGATGGCTGTCTAGAAGACATGCCTCAGAGCCGGCTCTGTCAGAAATATCTCTAGGCTGCTCAGCCTAGAATCATTTATTGGGTTGTATCTCCTCACTTTAGTTTTCTGGAGTAATCCACTGCCATTCACAATGCTCAAAAATTAGCAAATGTGCTTAGAATATTCTCCCACAGGTCAATTGTAAGCACAGTTCTCCATCACTGAAAAGAAAAATGCCCTCAAATCCAACCAACCACAAAGCCAACCTAAGAAATCTGGTGACCACCAATATTCCCTAAAATGTGCCTTAAAGTTTAGGTCCTGAAACTGGGGATTTCATCCCCAACCCTCGCCCCCCTCCCTAGTCAGCACGTGCTGACCCTCCCATCCCCCACCCTAATGCTTAAGGGGCAGAATTCAAATAAAGTGTTCTCCTTCACCGACTTGGCAACTTTCCTTCCTATATGAGCCTCTCTGGACCATTGAAGACAAGATTTCCATCTGCCCCAGTGATAGGGAAGAGGATTTCTTAAACTCTTTCTCTTCCAGGACAAATGTTGACGCCCTAATGCTTCTGCACCTTTACCACTTATTCAGAGGCTAAGGGGACAGCTCTGTTTCTAAATGGCCTTCCACACGAGCCTGAATTTGATCCCCAGCAATCAAGGGGAAAGGTGGGCAAGGAGAGACAGACCTGTACCCCAGGGAAGCAGAGACAAAGCCAGAAGGGTCCCTGAGGCTTATTAGCCTTTGAGGTTAGGGCAATAGGCATCTTTAAGCCAATGAGAGACTATGTCTCAAAAAATAAGGTAGGAGGGCGAGAGTGAGACTTCAGTAAGTAAGAGTACTTGCTGCTCTTGCAGAGGACTTTAAGTTCTCAGGACCCACGTGTTACCTCACAACTGTCTATAAGTCCAGTTCCAGGGAACCAAACACCCTATCCTGGTCTCTCGCATACATATGGAATACATGCATACACTCAGGCACATACATGCCCATAAAATAAATTAAAAAACTAAGGTGAAACTAATTAAGGAAGATACTGGCCTCAGCTTCTGGCCTCTACATTCACACACACACACACACACACACACACACACACATGCACCCACACATACATGTGCACACACACATCTGTGTACACAAACATGAGCATACACATACACAAACATATACAAAACCAAATTGTATTCGCATAGGATTTCCCTATTACTTAGCAGATGAATGACAATAGGGACATAGAGCTTCCCTCCAGGGAAGCCCCTGTGCACCAGGTCCTGCTCTACAGCACAGTTCTATGCCTGTGCCATCTTCCTCCTGTCTCACCTTCCCTTCCTCTCCAGTCAATAACTCCTGGAGCACAAAGAGGAATCCGTACCAGCTCACTGGCTCGCTATGAATCACCCAGAGTGCTGCATTTTAGAACCCAATTTTTAAAGCTCACTTACACTTCAGAGGAGAAAAATAGCAACATTACTGGAAGGCTCAATTAAATTATCCCAGGTTAACGTCTCCATGAATAACTGCAAACACACGGCCCATGGATATACTAGGAACTGTTCCCTTCGCAGATCTATGGTCTGTTTTGTTAGCACATTAAAATATATATATTTCTAATAGAAAAAAAAATGTTTACTCCTTTTTAGAGCAAGTTAATGCCTATCCTTTCCAGGACAATGACTTCCTTAGAACCACAATAGCTTTTATCTCCTTAAGCCCCAAAGGACACTGGGAAAATCTCTCACTTGGGTTAACTTTGCTGAATATATTTAACCAGTAAATTATTTGCCTTCCCAACTGGAAGAGCCAATATACGTTTATGTCCTAGGAATGGTTTGTTTTACTAACTTTATGAGTGAAGACCTCAATAGTAGCAAAGCCAAGGGACATTTAATTAAGTTATATTTGCTTTTTCATGATCTTAGGCTCAAGCTTATAAATCAAGAATCAATGAGTACTTAATTTCCTCTTATAGCATTAAAAGTAATTGCTTCATAAATTCTCTTTAGTAATCCAAATATTTGCACACAGCGCAGCACAAAGAGAAGTTGTCTCACTGATGAGAGCCCAACTTTTATTTTATTAGAATAAAATGGAGCTGGCTCATTTTATAGCTTGTGATTTTCCTGGCTGCCTCAAATTCCTTTTTGAAGCAGACAGGATATAAATTTAGAATAAATACAATTATGACTTTGCTTGAGGAGGGGGGGAAAGCCAGTCTACTTATTTAAAATGTAAAAAGAAATCACAGCTGTAGATCTATCTCCACCTAGTAGAATATAAACATAATAGCTACATTTTCCTCCCCACCAGAAAATAAAAACTACTTTGAACACTGGTTTTGTCTTTATTTCACCTGTATGTTTTAGTTGGGGGAAGGGAGACTCAAAGAATAGCTCTGGTGAAATGTTTCAGTCAATAAAGCAGTATGTAAGCTTAGGGACCCAAGTTCCTATAGCCTGACTCTGCACTGAGAAGTCAGCTACACTGGCATGTGCCTTTAATCCCAACACTAGGAAGTAGAGACAGGAAGATTCCTGGGGCGTAGTGGCCGGTCTGTCTAGCCAAATTGGCAAGCTCTGGGCTTAGTGAGAGACTGTCTCAAAAACTAAGGTAGAGAGCAATTTGAGGAAGACTCTAATGCTGACCTCTTGCCACACCTATACACACACGTGAACATACACACACATGCACACACACAAATAAAATCATTGTCGGTTGCATCTCCATGGATGATTGCCAAGTTTGGGCTTGCGGCAGAAGCTGAAAGCACCCACTTACGTTAACCCTTTGTTCACATTCCCCCAACACTAAACACTGTACTGAGGTTTGCAAAGCTCATTTACTGTCTCTGAGTCTGCAGGAGCCAAAGACTCGTTCTTCTCCTGTTGCAAACAGAAGCTAAGGTGGGGACAGTCTGGAGTTCAGAATCAGGTGCAGCCTGGGGCTGTGTGGGAGGAGCCCAGGCTTTCTGGTAGCCAGTCCAGAACCAGGGCTACTCCCCAGCAACTGCAGCCTGCGCATAGAGGGTAGCACATGCTATATGCCAGGGACTCAATAAGTACTATAAAACAGACTGTGCGAGAGAGCCAGTGTCCCTGCAGGTGGGAACTTCAGGGCTGGCTGCAGCATGGGTGAGCCTGGATCATACTGTGCTAAATGGAAGAGGCCAGTCACAGAAGAGCCCATGATGAGGCTGTGTGTGCTGCCATACGCCTTTTAATACCAGGACTTGGGGGGCAGGGCAAGAGGATGGTGAGTTTAACAACAGCCTGACCCAACTATGAGACTCCGTCCTAAAGGGACACGTTATACGATTCCATCTACATGAAATAACCACAGAGGAACACAGAGTAGAAGGGATGCCAGAGACTGTGGGACAGAGAAAAAGGGATGCCAGAGACTATGGAACAGAGAAATTGAGAATGGGGAGGACAGTTAGGGGCTGTGCGGATTCTTTGGAAGATAGTGAAGATATTCTAAAATTGATCGTGGTGGTATATGAACAGGTCTCTGAAAGAGAAAATAATGCATTGTGTTGGAGTCATTTAACATTTACACGGGAATATTGTATGTAGTGTGAATTACATCTCAAGGAAACTGTTTTTAAAGCTATATATTGTACTTATAACCCCAACCTAAAACCCATGGCCGAGGAGGTCCTGATCTCTAGGTAAGAATTTATTATTATAGTATAGCTATGTTGACCTGGTTCCAAATTATTTTCCAAATATCTGTTTATATGCATAGACTGATACCACTCTCAACCTTAATTAGAGCCTCTCCTTGCAGTGAACAGTGATGAATGGCGAAGCATGGCTGCTCTGAGTACTGAGAATAAGAGACAAGTTGAGGGATCCTAGCCCTAAACAGGACGTTTATAAGGCTCCATAAGGCTCAGGGAACATCGTGGAAGAAGGACCGGAAACAATGGAAGCACCATAGGACAGTGAGGCGTGTCCTGGGCTGACCTGGACCAGCAAGTGACTCTTCAGTGACAGGTTGCTGGAGGGAGGAGCAGAGGGCAGGAAGTCTGGGGTCAGGGGCTGTTGCACAAGGGCTGCCACGTCTTATGCAGGCAAGTCTGCTAGGAAGAACTGCATCTTATACGTGGTTTGCAGTCAACAGAAAGCCATCATGCCACAGGATGAAGTCAGCAGGAAGCTAATCAAGCAACGCTGCACAAAGGGAACACGGGATTATCTCAAGTGCTTCACAGGCCTAGAGCTTAGCAGCCTCAGGACTGATAACTCGGCCCTTCAGTGGGGGAAAGGTCAGGTTCCCAGGGCCCCAGACATAGATGGGACATTGCCAAGTCTGCCCCCCCCCGGGCAAGGAAACAAAATTAGTGTTCCCTTTGACCTTTAATCGGGGCCTCTGAGAAAACCTTGGAGAGATCTGGCCTTCAACACTGGATTTGACACAGCTATTACAATCACGATCCCCATACAAGCCAAGGTTGCTTCCACTGTCCTGCACGTGACTGAGCCAGTCGCTTGTCAATTATGGACTGGGGAGGAGCTCACCGAACTCTACCTAATCTGTTGAGCTATTGTCAACTAGTGGATTCTGAGGGAGGAGATTTCATTGTCTTTGGTGGTATATCTGCAGGTATACCTCCAAACCTAAGGTCACACAGACAGACAGCCGGGTTAAACTCGGGGGGGGGGGGGTCACAAAACAAAACAAGAGACATGAATGTAAGAAAAAAGACCTGGTAGAAAAGAGGAAAGTGTAGGGAGAATTTTGGTTTCTTTTAAAAGCCACTTGGGTTATGGGAATATGTTTTCATTTTAATCCCAGGTGTGGGATATGGGGCTGCTTCAGATTGTCCACAGCAGCTGACTATGGTTGGTCTTATGCTCTAGCAGGGGCCAGCTGAAAGTTGTTTATGTTTAGAATTCTGGGGACTCTCAAGAAGGTATAAATGCTAGTACCCCGAGAGAGGCGGCGGCTGTTGCTCCCCCTGCTGCTGCTGTTGCTGGATTTCTGGATTGCTGGATTACTGGGTTGCTGGATTGCTGGTTATTGGTTGCTGGCTGGAGATATCCTCACTATGAAGATTGGACTTGCCCCCCAAGGAACTCAATGCCCCTAATCAGCAGAAAGTGGTCTAACAAGATCAACTCCCACTTTCCCTTTAACCTTCTTTCTCTCCTAGTGTTGGGAGGTTAGAGAGATCGGGGTGGAGAAGGGTGATAGATATAAAAACTTTTTGGCTACTCTCCTATAGCCAAAAAGTGCTGCTACAGGAGAGTGATTGACAGCAGTGGGAGGGAGATGAAGAGGATGGGGTATGAGAGTGACCAGAATGTATTATACACAGTATGAAATTGTCAAAGAAAAAATGAATAGAAGTTACATTTTTAAAAATGCACCTAGTGCCAAAGGGCATCATTTAAATAGTTAATACACCTATGTTTAAAAGGACGATAGATGCAAGACTTTAGAAGTCTTTTTCCTGAGGAGGCAGATAGTAGGGGCTTGGTCCGGGTATCTCAGGACATCGATGCCTCTGTCAATGTTACCCAAAGGACAGACTTGGTTTCACCCTGAGGAATATAACGAATGCAAAAGATAACCCAGACTTCTATCCCACAACTCGTCAGAATCCCCCTTTCTCCGATAAGGATGAGTGTGTGAACCAGGATGTGTGTCTGTCAGTTAAGCAGGTCTGGACAGTTACCAATCCTTCATCCAGATGCCAAATCCATAGAACCAGCACGGTGACCTCCGGGGAGGGGTTGTGATCACAGGTCCTCAGAACGGCATTCTCACGAGGATGGATGCCTTCCAGTCCTCTGGGATGCTGTTACTCTCTGTGCTGCCTGTGTTTGACAAACTTGATATAACCTAGAGTCAACTGAGAAAAGTGAATGTAAGTTGAGAAACTGCCTCCCTCACATCGGCCTGTGGGCATGTCTTGTGGGGCGTTTACTTGATTGGCTGTGGGTAGTGCCATCCCTGAGCAGGTGGTATAAAGCAGACTGAGGGACCATAGAAAGCAAGCTTTGTATGTAAGCCGTATTCCCTTAGTGTCTGCTTCAGCTCCTGCCTCCAGGTTCCAGCCTTGGCTTCCCTAGGAGATGTACTATAACCTGTGAGCCAAATAAGCCCTTCCCTCCCCTCCCCAAGCTACCTTTGGCCATGGTGTTTATCACAACCAACGGAAACAAACCAGCCCACCCTCTGACTCTGTCTTCAGAACTGCTGCTGGCTGACCCCAGCTTCAAGAACTCCCTAGAGCTGTCCTTCAAGGCTGGCTAGCTCAGCGGAACCACAGTTGAAATGACTTCCTTCCAGAAAAATATCAGCAGGAAAACCATCCATGTGACTTGTCCTGCCGTGGTGACTCTGGCTCTTTATGCCTCTCAGTCAGTGCGCCTGCGGCCTGCCGCTCTGGCTTGCTTCACAGCGGACGGACGTCTTCAGCATCCATCTCTGTAGATCCACAAACTGACTGTAATTCTCTCTGGATTCTCTTAAAAACTGAAGCTGTGAGCTCTGCTTTGTGTCAGGGCCAGACTTTTCCAAGCCTGGTGCTCCAGCTGGGCTAAATCCAGGACGGGCTGTAGCATCTCCCTATTGTCCCCAGCTCCTGGGCCCTGAGCCCACGATCTTGCCACCCTGCTGAGATTCCTAAGACTTGAATTGAGTTTAGTCTTTTAACAAGCAGAGACTTGGATGGGTGCATGTAGGCAGAGGCATCCGAATGCCACTTCTCAAGGCCTGAAAGAAAAAACAAGCGTGTTCTTTAGCGATATCAAATGAGACGAAGGAAGGCAAGAACCGCCCGGGGTCACAGGCAACTAGTGGAGTGGAAGAGTTCCATTGGAGCGCAATGGAATAATCAAGATTTATTTTTTTAAAATACTGTTATTAAATAAACATTACAGAAACTTTTGCATTGCCAACTTATTTATAGCTTAAGGCATGAAAACCCACATTAGTATGTTGAATTACAAAGATTCACTGCAGCCTGCTAGCTGACAGCACATCAAATTATTTGCAAATATTTTCTGAAACAGTAACCTTGAAGGATGCCAGCCCCATTCAGTGTAACCTTATCAAGAGACAAGAGAGAGCTGCTGACGGGCTTCGCTTCCAGCAACCTCCACAGCAGGCTGTTCTGCAAGGAGTGCAGTGCACACACACCCCAACCCCCACCAAGCCCCAATGCCATCTCTTAGGCATTGGCATCTCTCTGTCTCACTTGCAGTAGATGAAGAGTCCCTTGAGGATTGTGATCTGGGTAGGAATTGGTCTGTGCGTCGATGTAAGATGTAAGAGCCCTACTGCCCTCCTTTCTGTAATAACATGGTTCTGCAAAAATCATATAATTGCCTTAACAGAGTATCTCTAATGGGGAAAAGCAAAGTCAAAGGAAAACAGAATCTTAAGGGAAGTGGTTTGAACTTCTCATGAGACCCTCACAAACATCTGCGTCGTCCACGAAGGTAATATTCTTAGCACAATGAGGATCTGAGACCTAGTGCGAACGAGAAAGAGATTCCTCAAGGGAGTCTTTTTTTATACCCAATGTATCTGCTTTCAAATGCCTTAATTATTTCTTTTTCTTTAACATTTGACATTATCTTCAAATCTTATACACCTTCCTTTCCCATCAAAAACTATCTTACTTTGGTGAACCATCTTTATTTGGACCCATGGAAACAACTGTGAAGCGGTTGGGTAGCTTAAAAAAAAAAAATCACATCTAGATCATTTAGCAAGGTTGGCACAACATCTAACTTCTAAAACCAGCATTTGCCAAATCTTTTTGCCATATCGAATTTGCTACACGACTGAGAAAGCTCTAATTGCTTGGCATAGATGGGGCCATGTTAAAATTAAGCAAAATTGATTGCCTTCAAAATAACCTTTTGTTGTTGCCTCCAAAGAGCTGCTTTGCACATTTGGTTCAGGTAAGAATACATTGCTCATGTTGACACGAACATCTTTCATGTCTTAAAAAGGCTCTGTGTTTTTCCGTTCTCCCATCAATAAAAACAAGCCCATATTTTGCCACTCCTCAGTGAACTCAGAGATTGCTTCTTAAGTGTCTTCCTTGGGCCCAGTGCTATATGCTATTAAATGCAGCTCTGCCCCCTGCAGTGGTTAAGTACCACAGCCCTGGTAGGCTGCTAATAGGGAGCTCGGTAGGCTTGTCCTCAGAGACTCCAGCACAGGGTTCTTGGGTGATCAACATCTTCAAATGACTTCACAAATTAGAAGAAAATCAAAATTGTCTCATTTAGATTGTCAGATCTGATATGCTCTCAGTAATATATTTTTAAAAAGGAAATCTAGACATCCATTATGAAGACGGCCGTGGTAAGAAACAGGAGATGTCAGGTCCCTCCAAAGAGTTCTGAAGACAAAAAAATCTAGTTTATAATGAGATGAATAACAATGAGCTACATTCCAATCATTCCAGAGGAAATGCATCCAGAGAAGAGAGAGGGTTGGGCATGGTAGATCACACACACACACACACACACACACACACACACACACACACACACCAACACAGACACACAAATGACAAAGCCCCAGGCCAGTCAGGTTTACCTAGTAAGACCTGCCAAAAAAAGGATGTTAATAAGAGAAGAGAAAACAAGCTAGCGTGAATTGAACATCTACTATTTGCCAGATGATTCACACATCTTGAAGTCTCAACTCAGACATGCATGGCTCCCACTGGCATCCTATACAATAGCTGCCTCATCTGGGCAAGTAAGAAAAAAATATTTGCAACAATAAGAGTTTTAAAGGATCTACCACTGAGTACCTCTCATTGTACATCTCTTTGTAATTTTTCAAGATTAATAATTATCTTTTCTTCAGTTGCAGTTTTAAATCAAATACACAGAAGTCTACTTCTGCCCACTCCCAACAAAATGCAATATTTCACATTCTCAAGAAAAAAGTTAATGCTGATCAATTATATTGGTCACTCTAACTGATTTAACCCTTTCCCTTCAGGGAATCTAAATCCCAGAGGTGTCAAATCATTTGTTCAAAACAACAAAGCTTGTGGGTTAGAGACAGGATTTGAAAGTGGAGTCTTAGGGTCTATTGGGATGATTGGATGGGTTTTGGTTTTTGTCTTAGTCAGGGTTTCTATTCCTGCACAAATATCATGACCAAGAAGCAAGTTGGGGAGGAAAGGGTTTATTCGGCTTACACTTCCACATTGCTGTTCATCACCAAGGAAGTCAGGACTGGAACTCAAACAGGTCAGAAAGCAGGAGCTGATGCAGAGGCCATGGAGAGATGTTCTTTACTGGCTTGTTTCCCCTGGCTTGCTCAGCTTGCTCTCTTATAGAACCCAAGACTACCAGCCCAGAGATGGTCCCACCCACAAGGGGCCTTTCCCCCTTGATCACTAATTGAGAAAATGCCTTACAGTTGGATCTCATGGAGGCATTTCCTCAACTGAAGCTCCTTTCTTTGTGATAACTCCAGCCTGTGTTAAGTTGACACAAAACTAGCCAGTACAGTTTTATTCTGGCTTTATTCTGTGGTGCATTATTTTGACTTAGTATCACATATTAAGCCAACCTTGAATTCTTGGGCAGGTCAGATTCAGTTCTGGTATGAAATCCTTTTCCTGTGTTTCCTGGTTTGCTTCACTAGTGACCTGCAAGGACTTTTATATCTGCACTAACAGGAGATTTGGGGTGTTTGTGACATCTTTGTCTGATGACAATCTGAATGATACCCACCTCTAGAATAATTTGGGAATTCTTCTTCTTCAGCATTTGGAAGTCCTAGTGGAGGATTGCTGGTAACAATTCTCGATAGTTTGTAGAACTTATCAGTGAAGCTATTTAGTCCTGGGCTGTTCTACTTGGGACGTTTGAAATTAGCAATTTAATCTTTTTATTTCTGAGAGATTTTCTGTTTTCCTGAACTCAGTTTGGTCATTAACATAGCTACAGGAAGGTGCCTGCTCCCTTCAGCATATCTACAGTGTCATATCAGCTGCCCCCAGGACTCCTAGCTCATCTTTTATTATTAGGCAGCAATGCCCCCTTTTTCCACTTAATTTTTAAAATCTGAATCTTCTCTCTCTCTTTAGGTCCATCAATTTTTTTACCTGTTTATCTTTGCTTATTTTTTTCTATTACTTTTCTAATTTTTATCTATTTCTCTTCAATGTGTGTCTCTTCCTCTGCTAGCTTTAGATTTCATTGTTCTTTCCCCTTCTTTCTAGTAACAGTCTTTCTGCATTCATGAGTTCGGCTGTGGTGTGGGGTTTTGTCCATTGACTCCAGGACTTTTTCATTCCTCTTGTGATTTCTGCTTGACTGTGCTGATTCCCTATTTAACTTCATTTTAGCAGATGACTGCATTTTGTTTGGTATCAACGCTTACAAAGTTACAAGACTATTTTTATGTTTGAATATGTTGTCTCTCTTGGAAAGCAGTTTGCACTTGAGAAGAATATGTGCTCAGCTGCTACATCAATGTCTGTGAGGTCAAGATAATTCACAGACTGATCAAATTGACATTCTTATGAATTTTCTCTAATTGTCTGTTACTAAAAAAGAAACATTGAAGTCTCTAGCTAGTATCATTGAGTTGGTCTGTTCCTCCCTTCTATACCTTCATTCTGGAAGTCTGTTGTGGGTACACGTATGTTCATTATTGTAAACTATTCTTACCTTGACCCTTTATTATTATTTGTCTCTAGTAACAGTTTTTTCTTAAAGTCTATTTTGTCTTACATTTTCTTTAAATTTTATGATGATTTGAAAGTAATATACATTCAATAGAAAATGGACATCAATTCTGGAATTAGAGACCAGAAGAGGGTATCAAATCCCCTGAACCTAGAACTGTTGTCAGCCACCACGTGGGTGCTGGAAATCAAACCCCGGTGTTCCAAAAGAGCAGTCAGTGCTCTTAACTGGTGAGCCATCTCTTCCGCCTCTACTTGTGGTTTTTAATCTAAAATATTTCTCCCATAGACAGCATAGAATTGAATAATTTTAACCATTCTGTCAAATTTGGCCATTTAGTTGAAGAACTTCAATCTACTATAATGAATTATAGGCTAAGGTAAAGCTGGTGGCTGCCTTTCTTCTATTTGCTTTACCTCTGTCACGTCTCTCCTGATCCCCCGAGGTGTTGAATATTCTCATATATCATTTCTGTTTCCTTATGACACTTTAACATTTTCTTGGGGTTTTTTTTTTGTCCTTGGTCTGAGAGTTATAATTAATACCTTAATTTACAACAGTCTAATTCACACTAACAACAGAGTAATCCTACTATAATACAGACATTCTATTCCTATATTGCTCACTTCTCTTTGTAATGTGTAATATTATTTACACACAAGCTACATTTTTATGCACTGTAGGTCAATGAACACAATGAATGTTGCTTTGTGACATTTTCTTTAAAATTGTACAGAAGAAACACAGTGAAAGACCCTACTCTTTCATTTCGTTTGTTTTGTTTTGTTTTGTTTTGATACAGAGTCAAGCTGCTGCCAGGATGCTTCATCTTGACTGTTGAGGTTCTTTTTAGTATTTCTTCACAAATATTCTCTCTGACTCCCTTCACCTGGATATAGTTTAGCATCCTCCTTTCATTTGGAGTGTAATTTTGCTAGATAGAATTCCAACTTGACAATCCTTTGTCCTGGTACTTGGAATCTGACACTGTTGTCTTCTGGTCCCCATAGTCTCTGGGGAATTCAGATGCCAGTCTGATTGAGAAGCCTCTGGGCATGATGAGTTTCATTATGCTTTTAAGATTTCCTTGTCAAAAAAATTAAGATTTTCTTGACAAGAGGCTGCAAAAATGGTTCAGGGATCAATACCAGGTTTTGGGGTTCCCAGCACCCACTAGCAGCCATCTGTAACTTTAATTCCAGGGGATCCTCCTCTAACCTCCTTGGATCCCTGCACTCATGTGGTATTTGTTCTCTCTCTCTCTCTCTCTCTCTCTCTTTCTTTCTCTCTCTCTCACACACACACTAAATATTTTTATAAGATTTCTTTATCTGTGGCTCTAAAGAGTTTGACCAGGAACCATTTGGAAACAACTCCCTTTGAGTTTATCTACTTAAAGTTTATGCGGTTTCTCGGATGTGTAATTTTTCCATCAAACTTGGATGGTTATTTTCTTTGAGAATTTTTCTGACCCTTCTTCTGTGCCTCTGGCTTTATCAGAGTGTGTGTGCATGCTTGTGTGTGTGTGTGTGTGTGTGTGTGTGTGTGTGTGTGTGTGTGTATGTGTATGTGTTAGAGAGAAGGAGATTGGTTTGGCAGAGTCCACAGGACTCAGAGTTGTTTTGGTTTCCCCTTTCTTTTTCCTCTCTGGCCTCATATTCACAACTCTCATTTGTTGAGCCCAGGGAGACTTTCTGTTTCAGTCATAGGCTATGTCTACTCCTGACTTTCTAGGTTGGCCCTTTCCCCTACCTTTTTAACTCTTTTATAAAAATTCTTTATTTGGAGAGATGTTGTTCTACTTTTACAAAATTCTTCATGCATGTTCACATTAGTTCTTTGAACATTCTAAATAGATATTTTAAAGTTATGCTCATGTAAATCTAGCCAGGTGGTAGTGGCACACGCGTTTAATTCCAGCACGCAATGCAGAGGCAGGCAGAACTCTGATTTCGAGTCCAGCCTGTTCTACAGAGTAAGTTCAAGTACAACCTGAGCTACACACAGAAACCCTGATTCAAAACCACCACCCCCCAAAAAAATCATCAAATAAACCCAATGCCCTAATCGTCCTCAGATGAAGGTTCTATGGACCCAGTCTCTTTGTCTCTGTGTATCAGACATTTGCTTGTTAGGTACTCTTAGGCATTTGTTGCTGAAAAGCAGAGATTTAAGGTAAGAAAATGTGTCAGTTGTGTTGGCAACTTTAATCCCTGCAATTAGGAAGCAGAGTCAGGAGGATCACTGTGAGTTCAAGGCTAGCCTGCTCTACATAGAGAGTTCCAGGACAGCAAGGGGTATGCAGAGAGACCATATCTTTTTTTAAAAATGTTATACATAACACAAACTCAGAAAAATCTGATCCAAGTCTTGTTCATTGCTCTTGTGTGTGGCAGTTGGAGGTTTTGTTTGACACAGGGTCTGACTGTAAAGCCTTGTGGGGCCTGAAACTCATAGGAGAGGCCACCTGCCTCTACCTTTCCAGTGTTTCCGTTTTTTCTACTTTTCTGAAACAATGTGGTAAGGTCCGGTCCTTTTGTGTGCATGGCCATTAATGTATTTGCCCAGTTAGCTCAGTGCTCAGCTAATAATTCAGCAAGGATTGATATCCTTAAATGCTTGCATCAATAGTCTGTCAATCTTCACTGAGGACTTCTTAATTGTGGGGTTGTGGGTAGGGCAGGTTGTCTGTGAAGACCAGAATAGGTCAGATCCCTTGGGGAGGCAGTTAGAGGTGGTGGCAAGGCACCTGGTGTAGGCTCTGGGAACAGAGCTCAGGTCATCTAAAGAACATCAAGGACTCTTAGCTCCATCTCCACCAAGGGGATGCTTTGTGTGCATGTATTACTTTGACACTCAACCAGGCAGTTTACACATCTCTCTGCTTGTACAGAGCCTCAGCTGCCAGGGCTATACACCCAGCAACAACTCCTTGGTTGTTTCCTGAGCATGTGTTCATCTCTACATCCATGCATGACCTCTTTGTGTCCTAAGGAATTTCCCAGAGTTTTTCAAAGCTCCCTCTGAACGTCTCAGTTCCTAGATTTCTCTTTTAAGTTGTGTTGGTTTACACAGTGTTTGCCCTAACACTGCTCTGCCATCTCTTGAGAAACTACACTCAACAATGGCCTGACTGTTTATGACAACTGTCCTTGAGGAAAGGCCTGTTCATGCTGAGGGGATCTTCAAGCAGATAAATAAAGACTTCTTTGTGAGTGAGGTCTTCCAGGAAACCTTTGGACCAGCCCCACAACGGCAGTTCCCTGGGAATGTGACTCTGAAGGAGGCTAACCTTGCCTTGCCGATGGCTGCCCGGCTGCTGGTGCTCACTGTGGTTAAAGGCCATTGATTTTCCTCATTACTCCATAACTGAGGAGGTGGGTTGGTAACAGGGCAAGCTTTTCATCCAAGTTTCAGCCATTTTTTTTTTCACTCAATAAATTCTCTCCAGATTCCTCAAAGCAGTTGTTTAGGTTTTTTTTGAGCTTGGACAATGTTAGTTCTGACCATTTGTTCCCAGTGTTCTATTGCTTCTTTAGAGGAACTGATTGGGGGAAGTCCTTACTCCTTATCTGCTGGCTCCCCCTACACTCAGGCATGTTTGAATGTTTCCATCCTACGATGGACTCAGTAGGGAAGTACAGTTGAGGATGGTAGATGATAAAGTAGCAGTGAGACCTTGCTACAGAGCCAGCCATCTTCTAAGCCTGTCCTGGAGGGATACTGTGTTCATCTACTTTCCTTTACTAGAACAGAATGCTTAAGACTAGGTAAGTTATAAAGAAAAGCAATCTGCTCTGGCTGATGGTTCAAGCCCATAATGCAGACATCCAGTAATAGTCATCCTCTTGGCAGAGCCCCAGAATTGTTCAGGGCATCATGTAGAGAACCAATTAGTCTATCTTCCAGTCTCTTTCAATCTTCTTATAAATAGTCTAGTAATTTAATCATAAGGTTCCACCGTAACGATCCTATCCAATGCCAGTCACCTCCCAAAGGCCCTATCTCCAAACACTACCGTCAGATTAAGTATCTACCCTCTTAATAACTCACAATAGGGATCGCATTTCAACACATGAACCTTGGAGGACACATGCAAACCATATTCAAACCCCAGCAGCCCCATACTGAGGAGAGAGAGTCTCTCATTCAACCTGTCTGTTGTCACCCGGACACACTGTTAGGTACCACGTTTCAAGTATTAAGAAAATCTTCCCAGAAAGCACTTTACAGAAGCCCAAAATGATACTGTGCTGCATAGCTCCAAGACTTCTACTGACCAGCTCCAACCCAGCCTGTAGCTGGTTTAAAAAAAAAAAAAAAAAAAAGTCATGGGCTGGTGAGATGGCTCAGCGGGTAAGAGCACCCGACTGCTCTTTCGAAGGTGTGAGTTCAAATCCCAGCAACCACATGGTGGCTTACAACCACCCGTAATGAGATCTGACGCCCTGCTCTGGTGTGTCTGAAGTCAGCTACAGTGTACTTATGAAGAAAAATAAGAAAACGAATCCTTGGACTGGAGAGACCAACCGGAGCGAGGGAGGCTGTCCGGAGCGAGCGGAGCCAAACGGGGACGGCCGGAGTGAGCAGGGCCGGCTGGAGCGAGCGGGGTCGAGCAGAGCAAGTGGGGTTGACTGGAACAAGGAAAAAAAATCATAATAAAAAAAAAAAAGTCAAGCCGGGCGTGGTGGCGCACGCCTTTAATCCCAGCACTCTGGAGGCAGAGGCAGGCAGATTTCTGAGTTCGAGGCCAGCCTGGTCTACAAAGTGAGTTCCAGGACAGCCAGGGCTATACAGAGAAACCCTGTCTCGAAAAAAAAAAAAAAAAGTCATATTCTATGTGTGATGGGTACCTATTTCTTGACCACTTTTTTGCATGGGATAACAGATATGGTCTCCATTGTGGGGTTCCTTTTCTAGGTAAGGATATGACATCACAGGCAGGTTTCATGAGCCATCGGACTGAGTAACAGCAGGGCACAGGGAAAAATGTGAGCCTTTGAAGGAAATTAGTCTTGATTAAAAAACAAATAAGAGGAGAAGAAATGCGTTTGTTTTCTAGAAGGAGTCGCCTAAACAACAGAATTTCTCAGTTATGAAAACCCAAGGTCAAGGTCTCAGTGAGTTTGGTTTCTGTTAAAGCCTCTCTCCTTGACTGACAGGTGACCTTCCTTCTCTATCCTCAAATGGCTTTTCTTCTTTATTTAAAACTTGCAGTGAATGCAACTTTAAGTTAAGGAAATGCTGGCAGGTATAGAAGAAAATAAACCCTGAAATTTCAGCATCTTCACAAACCAGAAAGAAAATTTTGATCGTATCAAGTCCAGATCAGATACTCAAGGACCCAAATGCCTTCCAGATACGATCATCCTTCTTCATTGGAGTGCGTGTGTGTCTGTGTGACACATGGATGGTGCTGAGACTTTATGGAAAGACTTCACAGCCCCATGTCTTCTCCATATCTGGGTCCTGGAGGCAGAGGGGAATCATACAGAGACTTCATGACAGCACCTGACAGGTACCTAGGTGGCCCCCAGAATGTAATATCTGCGTAGTATATGTCTGTTTGATGTGAATTGATAGCTAGAGAAAGAGGGAAAGGGTAAAGAAAGACCTAGGAAAACAAGCATGTATTTTAATGCTTTTTGCCTGTCTTTTTCCCCTTACAACATCCTCAGTTGTTAAAAGTCACCTTCATACACCACCCACACAACTCATTAAGCATGGAGAAGTCGAGCTGGTGCCTGCCTAGAGCCTTCACCCCTATGAACTGGTATTCATGGTACTGGAAGGTTCTCTGCATGCAACCAAAGGAGAAGTGAACACAAACCTAGCTACAAACCTTTCCGTCTACAAGAGTGACCTACCTGCAAGATATGCTAGTGCAATGGTGGCACAACCCTTGTGAGAGTAACCAACCCATATCTGATTTGACTGAAGGCCCACTCTGTGAGATGGAACCCATATCCAACATTGCTTGGACGGTCAAGAACCTAAAACTAGGTAGACCAGGATATAAAGGAAAACCAAATGCTATTGTTCTGCTAAAGGAACATAACAGTGAAACGACTCCTAGTGACATTCTGCGATACTCATATACCGACGCCCTGCTCAGCCATCATTAGAGAAGCGCTTCCTCTTGCAGCGGGTAGGAACAAATACAGAGAATCAAGGCCAAACAATATGCAGAGAGTAAGAGACTTTGCAACACTCAGCCTTAAAAGGTATGTCTCTACCAAATACCTCCCTTCAGGGCTCAAGGAACTCTGTAGAAAAGGAGGTAGAGGAGATGCAAGAGTCAGAGGGGATGGAGGACACCAAGGAATCAAGGCCTTCTAGACACTTACAAACTCACAGAGGCTATGGCAGCCTGCACAGGGCCTGCATGCGTTTGCACCTGGTGGGGTCCTGGAGAAGTGGACACACATCCTCATCAGCCACTTGCAAATGAAAAACTACATTTTTCCAAGGGAAACTCACTGTGGAAACAAGCCACTATTAATGGTGGGCCCCATGCCCAGGAGTAGATGGTCAGTACAAAACAAACTCATTGGCATCTTTGTTTGTTTGTTTGTTTGTTTGGTTTGGTTTTTTCGAGACAGGGTTTCTCTGTATAGCCCTGGAACTAACTTTGTAGACCAGGCTGGCCTCGAACTCAGAAATCCGCCTGCCTCTGCCTCCCGAGTGCTGGGATTAAAGGCGTGTGCCACCACGCCTGGCTGTCATTAGCATCTTTGGAGGGTCTAACAGCTTTGACAATCCACTTTGAGGACCAAAGGTGTTAGGAACCAGGTGCTCCCCCAGCCTGCCTTCAGAGACTCAGCAGCCACATCATCATCAGTCACCAAATGCGACAAGCAATGAGTTTCCACTTTTAAAGGTCCTTGCTATCAGGGCTGGCTCTCTTGTTCTCTGTCTCTTCCTCTCTGCCTGTCTCTCTGCATCTCTCTCTGTCTCTGTCTGCCTCTATCTGTCTGTCTCTGTCTCTCTCTCTCTTCCCTCACACCTCCCTTCTATGGTGGCCTTTTCCTCCCCGCCTCCAGTAATTCTTTTGTGTGAGATCTGTTACATTATATAATTTCTATAGCATTCCTTGGCCCTGATCTAGTAAGGTACTCTTCCTTCTGCTGCTAAACCTGAACAAAGGGGCCTTATAATTTTATTTGTTTGTATTGTGCTTCATTGGTAAGATAGCAATTTACTGTATTCTGTAGTTGTTAAAGAAGAAAAAAATTTCCAGCACTTGAGAGACAGAAGCAGGTGAATTTCTGTGAGTTCAAGTCCAGCCTAGTTCACAGAGTAAGAACCTTTCTAAATAGAAAGTAGGGAAGGGGCTGGGCAGTGGTGGCACATGCCCTTAATTCCAGCACTCGGGAGGCAGAGGCAGGCGGATTTCTGAGTTTGAGGCCAGCCTGGTCTACAAAGTTAGTTCCAGGACAGCCAGGGCTACACAGAGAAATCCTGTCTTGAAAAACCAAAAAAAAAAAAAAAGAAAGTAGGGAAGGGGGAAGGAATGGCAAGAGAGGGAGGGATAAAAGGAGGGAGAAGAGAGAGAGAGAGAGAAATCTTTATTACTCAAAAATACTATAAAGTGACTATTTGTCTGGAATAGGGCAAGGAAATTTAAAGATCCACCAAGATACAGTTCCAAGACACACCACAGACAGACAGACAGACAGACAGACAGACAGACTGTCTGACAAGACAAGACATCTCAGATGTAAAGGTAATGGAAGAGACAGAAACAAAAGTAAGCCATTCCAAGAACACGTCCCTGGACCTGAACTTTGGAACCAGAACTCATCTATCCACTCACATTTCGGCTTCAGTTGATTCACTTGGACTCAATACAATAATGGAGTCTAGGCTAACTGGTGAGACAGTCAACGTACATTCACCATAGTGCCCACTTGGAGCCTCTGAGCATAGACAAGGAGAAAGGAAAGAAAGAAGAAAAGGGGGAAAGAAGAAAGCATGGGGGGAAGGAAGAAAAGGGAGGAAGGGGAAGGAAAAGGAGGGAGGAAGAAAGGACAACTTTTGGAACCAAAAGACCAGTGTTTTGGTGTGGAACCCCCCTGCCATACCTCGTGATCGTGATCCCTGTTTTTTCTCTAAACTCTCACAGGTCAAATGCTCTCCTGTAGGTGAAATATTTTGTTAAATAATGAGTCAGCAGTGAATTTGTATTCAGATAACATTTTGAAATATTGTATGTGTGATATACATATGCTCATATTTCTCTGTGTATATGCACAAGTGCACATGTGCAAACCAAAAAACAATGTTGGGTGTCTTCCTCAGTTGTTCTTTACCTTATTTTTTGAGAAAGGTTTCTCGTTGAACCTGAATCTCACCAATTCAGCAAGGTTGGCTGGCCACTGAGTCCCAGGGATCTCCTTGTCTGCTGAGATTACAGGTGTTGGTTTTTTAACATGGGCGCTAGGGACCTAAATCCAGGTCCTCTCATTTGTGCAGCAGGGGTCTGACCAGCTGGTCTGTCTCCCTAGACTCCAGCATTTGAATACTTTTTGACATATTTGCCTTTCTGAGTGGTTCCTGATTTTCTACTTTGAATTTCAAAATAGACATTCTAAAAACCCACATCCAAGCCATCATTCCTGGCCAGCCTTGTGGTACCAAGAGCCTGGCGAAAAGAGCCACAGGGTCTCAAAACTTAGTTAACCAGCATAGCCGAAATGGGGGAACTGCGGGGCTGCAGGAAACTAGAAAAGGAGAGGAACAAGGCAGAGGAAAAGGCTGGAGAAACGGAGAGGAAAGTTGAGGGTCTTCTTCTCTCTATGTCACTAGGGTGGCATCTGGAGGCCTAAAGATGAAGATTCAAAATTGTACCTAGTGAAACTTGGAGAAAAAGGAGCCTTGAAGAGAAGCCGGGAAGCTGGGGAGCAGCCATAGGTAGAGAAAACAGATAACTTTCCACACGTGTAGATGTGCAAAGCTACTTCCGGTTGTCCTGTGTGGGCTACAGAGGGTAGCTGAGGAGCCAAGATCCTGTGAGGCACTAAGTACGCAGTGAGACTCCAGGGCGAGGCTGTGAGGGGCGGACAAGTCTAGCAAAAGGGCAGGGTCCTCCTGTCAGGGTAGACTGAGGTCTATCCTCCACCCTCAACAGCAGCACAAGGTAAAGCAGACCAGTTGAAGGATGTAACACAACCAGAGGTTGACACCCTCAATTTGACCTGGAGACAAGGGACCCATGAAACAATGTCTTCTATTGATAAGGTGAAATATTCTGGTCTTAAGTAGAATTAAGGATTTGGAAATTTGTTAACTCCCAGTGTCTATAAAGTGACCATCTTTGAATGTCTACCTTCCCGACTGGTAAATGTGCCTACAGCACATGAGTGCTACTGGGCTTGCATTCCAAGCGCTTTGCAACCTTTAGTATGAATAATTACTGCCAGTGATGTTAATCTCCAATCTAGAGCCATAATGTTGATGTGGTTAGCAGATTCATCTTAACTACCATAAGTCGGGGGCTGAGGAAGGTACTGGAGACACAGCAGGGATCAAAGCAGAGAATGCTACCCTTCAGCTTCCAGGGCAGTCTGAACAGTTATAGGGGATGCCTGGGTGTTCTAGGACCAACAGGTCTGGTAAACTCTTTAGAGGGTATCCTGCAGAGAACATCAGGGTCTCGGAAGCCCCTCCCTCGCATACCACAAGACCACATTAAGAGGAAGCATCAGAAAATGCTAGAACGGCCTTGCAGCTCTATGAAACAGCAAACTCCAGTTGTCAAAGTGACTGCTTGGCTATAGAAGAGTATGAGGCCAGGTGAGAGACAGAGACAGTACAAGCCTGGGCCATTCCAAAGACCTTCCTGGACTCAAGGTGAGATGCAGAGCACTGGAAGGTCTGAGCAGGGGAAGGATTTGGGGTGTAGGGGGAAGGGTGTCCAGGAGGTTTATTGGCAAAGATTAAAACAGGGGTTTTGACATCTCAATACAATACTGCCGCCAACAAACTTCGTACTTGAGGATGGTATGGTAGAATTATAACACAAAACCTCTCTTTTTTTTGAGTAAGTATTTTTTGTACTGAGCCACATTTAGTAGTCATCCTTGCCTGAGAACTCGGGGTTGGACACATCTAGAGGTGCCACCCTGTTAAGAAATTCAGTGTGTTCCCTCTGGTGGTGTTTACATGAGGCCTTTCCCATTTATTACAATAAAGGAAAGCAACATCTGGCCTGACACTCCTTTGAGGAAAAGGGAGCCACTATAATTTGTCCTTTTTATGGTACAGGACACATAAAAGAAATGAAAAGATTTGTCCCAGGATCATAAAGCAGAAGGGGGGTTGGGAGGATGCCGCCAGGCCCTGGATTCCCAAGCTTGCAGCACTCCTGGTGGGGAGAGGAGGTGAGGGGGCAGGAAACAGACTTGGGGAGAAATAGCATCCTTTCCCCTTCTCAGACACAGTGTGAGGACAAGCACCCCCAGGAGAGTGATGGCAAAGAGGTGCCTTATGGATGGACGACAGCGGTATGCTAAATAGCAGTAATGTCATCACAAAGATGAAGCGCAAGGGATGGAAAGAATTCTGTCACCATGACTCAACTTTTACAAGGCCAGCTGGGAGCCCAGGGCCATTCCCACCCAACCCACCTCCTGATGATGGAATACCTCAGCTCAGCACTGGCAGGTTGGGAGTTAGGCAAGGATGTTTCTCAAAGGAGTTTAGCATCCTTAGCTATATGTGGAGTAGAAGCTCAGGTACAGGACATCTCTGTGACAGTGACTCTCTGATGGATCTCCCCTCTCTCTCTACCCTAATGGAAACAATAACAGGGAAAATAGATGGCCACTGATCTGTGGCGAGTGCTCTCATTCTTCCATCCACTCTGTCTCTCCCAAGGCTAACAAGATAGCTTATACATCACAGGGAAATGGTGGGGGTTTTTTAACCTTTGTAAATTGCCTCTCTCATCCCCCCACCCCCTATCCCTCCACATCTCCAACATCCCATCCCACCCCAACATCCCATCCCACCCCATCCCCCTCACTGACTCTTTGCTACCTCCCCATTTGGCACAGCACCTGACCCTTTCCCTTCCATCTCATCTCTGCCTTCGGCCAACTAATTTATTGATTGATTCTCCCCGAAAGCCAAATGAAGTTCTCTTTTATTGAGACAATTTCTCAAAGTCTGGAACTTGTAGACGATGGTGACTTCACCTCATGTACTCTTTAATTAATGGACAGCCACTCGTGGCACTGCTCCTCCAGCCCCCCCTAGCCTGTGCACCTTGCATCTTAATTCCCCAGCTGTGTGCTCTGAGGCTTGGCTGGATGGACAAGCCAGCAGAAATTGCTTCACTCAGGAAGTATAGGTTGAATGAATACCCTCTGTCCCTGACCTTGAGGAAGAGTTAGTAGAATGGGGACATGGTCACTTGTGTTGCATATGCAAGGCCCTGGGTTCTATCATTAGTTACAAGAAGAGGGCAAGGGGATCCATGGGATGAGCCATGGACACGTGATGTTCTTGAGCTGGAGTTTCAGGCAATCGTGAGCCTCCTGGCATGGGCGCTGGCAGCTGAACTCAGGTCCTCTGCAAGAGCAGTATGTGTCCTTAATCACTAACATCTCTCCAGACCCGGGGTCTGTTTTTGAAGCAGCCTCTCTACTTCACTCCTCTATGATCTGTTCCCCATGGGCAATGTTTCCTCATTGCTTTATCATGGCTGTGTTCCCAGCATCCAGCCAGTTCATTATCAGTCAAGCTTCTGAAGTGTGGTGAAAGTGCTTAGAGTTCATACATAGCCTCATAGCCTCGACAAGTTGGATTAAAGAACCTGTGCAGATGACCCAGCATCAAACTCGAAATCCAGGGCATCAATATCCTGGACCCTACTCCCTCCTGTCTCTGCCCCAACTCATGGTTCCCTCCAGCAATGATGAGAGCACTTGTTAGTAAAGCTGATCTGATTTGAATATGCCATACACATCCTTCAGTCCCCTCCTGTTACACTTATGAGATTTACTCAAACTTCATTCATTCTCCTTGCTGTGCAGACGGGATTGTTCTATTGTATGAATATAGCATGGTGCATTCATCTATTCTTGTAAAGACATTCTGGCAGTTTCTAATGTGGGTCTGGGACTAGTACCAAGGCTGTCAGCATCCCCACCCATGTCTCTAATGGCGCTCTGCGAGTGTGTTTATTGGCGGAACTCCTGGGAGGGGTGTGCTGGATTATCAAGCCTGCAGAGAGCCGTAGTCTGTGCTACTATTTGGCTTCCATTTTTCATACTCAATCAAACAAAACCTTAGTTGAATTCATATTTTTTGTATCCCCTACTGTGTCTAGATCCTTTATATTAAACTGTCTCACTAAATGATCCTGAGGACCATGAAATGTCAGTCCTATTACAGTTCCTATTTTACTGCTGTGGAAACTGAGGCATACCTCAACCTCTAGGTTGAGAAGTTTTGTGAACAAATCTGAAATACAGAAGTTACCACATTTAACAAGGCTGGGTATCTAGCCAACAGGTTGGGTTTCCCTGGTTTCATTTTTTTTTTTAAACAGTGGGATTTACTGTAAATATGAGGAAGGATTGCTGAGCATTGAGAGGATGATATGAATGCCTCCGCACACATTTAAGTTGTTATATATACTTGGTTTATGGTGGGTTTTATGTCTACAAAGTGTAAAATTACAGTATGAAATATAAGAGATGATCCATTCACTCACAGGTTTCAACAGCTGTTACTGAGCCCACTCGGGACAGGAACCTTGGGGCTACAGCAAGGCTCAGAAATACAAGGCAAATAGAGCGGGTGAAGATTACAAATGACGTTTGCAAGCTTAGATTCTTTGGTTTTCTCTAACACCAAAGCAAAGACTGCCAAGCAGGCTGACAGGTCCTAGCAGAGAGCTGCCGAGACAAAGGAACAGGGCTGGGGAAAGCTCCCCAGACGTGAGACGGCCCAGCATTTCCAAGGAAATAAATTATTTCTGTTTATGGATGGAAAGAGGAGAGAATTCACCCAAACAGCTCAAGTTCACAGCGAGGAAACAGCCATTCACCTGTGGCTCCGGAGGGTAAGAAGGGAGAAGTCAGTGCTAGCGAGAAGCCAGTGTCAATCGGTTCAGAAAACCCTCAATGCCAAGGATTTGTGTTTTATTCTTTGACTGTATGAGATTAAGGATAATAGTTGGAGCCAAAAACAATGGACTAAGAAACAAGCCTGTGAAAAGATCTTGATGCTCAGAACACAATAATATGAAGCAGACACTTTGTGAAAAATCCATCGTTGGAGAGAAAGGAGAAGAAGCCAAGTCTCCAGGAGGAGAGGAAGCCAAGTCCTTGGATGCTTGAACCAGGCTTTGAGCTGGGGGTGGGGGGATGGAGATTTTAGAATTCCCCCAGGGCCAATGCAACAAAAATTAAGAAAGACAAAGGTCTCTTTGGAGCTTCTGGAATAGAAATGGGGGTGGCAGTGGCCAAGAGGATGAAAGAAATGCAAATAAGCCAAGACATTGCCCCTCCATCCCCTTGCTCATCCTAACAGCTCCCTGGGACGGGAATTTCCATCCTCACTGGAGTCATGAGCTCCTGATTATAAATCCATGCCCTTGACAGAGGTCACATCCATTCTGCTGTGCCTCCTGTTCACAGGCCCAACCTGGGGAGCCTCAGCCAAAAGGCTTCTGTCTGCCAGAGCTAAGCATAGATCTGGCTGGTAGAAGCTTACTCACTGTTCTTTTGATGAAAGGAAGAGTGAAGGCATTTGATTTCTTTTTATCTTACTTATGTGTGCAAGCATGCATGTGCATTTACATATGTGATGTACATGCCACAGCTCCAATGTGGAGGCCAGAAGACAACCTTGGATGTCAATACCTGCCTCCCACCTTGAGACAGGGTCTCTTTATTGTCCAGCACTGCATACAGCAGACCAGTTAACCTGGCAATCCAGTGATGCCTCTATTTCCAAACCCCCATCTCACCACCATAGGAGCCTCCACATTACAGAAGCTACCTCGCTGGGCTTTACATGAGATCTAGGGATTTGAACTCAGGTCCTCTCAACTGTGCAGCAGGTGCTTTACTCACTGAACTGTCTCAGCAAACTACATGAAGACATCTCAAGCTCGTGGTGTGTCTTTCCCTGGTGCACATTAACCTATCTGTGAACTTTGAACAAGCTCTGACTCACAGCCTAGTTGGTGAATACTCATTATCATGGAAGGAGCAAACCACTGGTGCCAAATTTTTTTATTTTTATTATTATTATTCATTTTAAATAAGTACCATGGGACTCTGTAGCAGAATGAAGTTCCCTTTATTTGAATGTTAGCACCCCCCTGTCTACCATCTCCTCCAATCCGTGTTACAAATTGCTGAAGCATCTACACTTGCTGACGTTCATAAAATGACCCGAGGATAAATGGCTTCAGAAATCACATTTGTTATTTCCTAAAAGAAATCGGAAAAAAAAAAAAAAAGGTGATGTCTGGAACAAAGGTCACACAGGAGAACTGTAGGTTATTTTGCTGGTTTTGTTTTGGTGGTGGTGGTGGTGGTGGTGGTGGTGGTGTGTGTGTGTGTGTGTGTGTGTGTGTGTGTGTGTACACACATGGTGAGGCCAGAGGTCAACCCTGGGTGTCACTCCACAATTCCACAAAGCTGTCGACCTTGTTTTTTGAGTCATGGTCTCTCTCTAGGACCTGAAGCTTGCTGCTCAGGCTAGGTGGCTGGTCCAGGGATCCTCTTGCCTCCATCTGCCCAGTCTGGGATTACAAGTGTCGCCACTGAGCCTGACTTCTTTATATAGGTTCTGAGGACCTAACTCAGATCCTCATGTCTTAAGCAACAAGCAATTTACTAATTGAGTCACCTCCCAGGCTTCCTTTTTTCCTTTTTGTAAAGATCTGTTTTCCAGCAATAGTGATAATGGGTAGAGGTGCAAACATAATTCAGCTGACAACTCAAAGTATCACAGAGTTCCATGGAAAGTTGACAGGCCAGGGAGCCATTGGGATGGAGCTGTAGAGCCCGTCTCCAAATACCCACAAATGTTTCTGCCAATGCTTACCACTTATAGACCATGAGATCCAGTGTGCGTATCTGCAATTTGATAATCAACTGCCATTAAACTTGATAGTAGTTGGTTCAGAAGGAGGAGGGCTAACAATCCACAAACGTCTACCTGATTTCCCTCTGTGGAAAAATACCGAGGAACGTCACTGCAATGTTGCCTCTTAATTCACATCCACCATTCTGTCTTATCTCAACTGGCAAAGCTTCAGACAGACTTCTTCCCTTGTGAGATTTGCAATTCAACCTGCCTCATCCATTAGGAAGAACTGCATTAAACTTACCAGGTTAAAGGTAATCACTTCAGGAGCTGGAGAGATGATATAGCAATTAAGAGCACTTGGTTTCTTGCAGAGGACTCAGGTTTGGTTCCCAGCACTCTCATGGTGACCCACAACCTTCTATAACTCATGTTCCAAGGGATCCAACCCCCCTATTGTGACCTCCAATGGCCCAGTACACATGTAGTGCGTATATATACATGAAAGTAAAACACATGAACACAAAAAATAAATAAACCTTTCTTTAAAAAATTATGTTTAAAAGATAATCACTTTTCAGCCCTGTTTGCACAACCAATCCACCATGGAGTCTATGCAAACATAGCCTTTCAGCAATGTCTTTCAGGCTGGTAGAATTACTCAGTACTTTTAGATATGCCTATTAACCTCCCTTCCGGCAGTCCAGCCCAGCCTTCATGCACTCATACATGAATGGTACCATCTCTATTGCTATTGAATAGATTGTGATAATTGATCTAAACAGTTATGTGCCAAGTAAAACTCAATGCACTGGGGTATTCTCCAGAAGATAATGTAATGGTGGCGGTGATGGTGGTGATGATAATGATGATGGTAGTCATGGTGATGACAAAGATGGAGGTGGTGATGGTGGTAATGATGAGGATGATGGGTAGTGGTGGTGATGGTAATGATAATGATGATGGTAGTCATAATGGTGATAGGGATTAAAATGGTGCTAGTGATGGCGATGGCTATAGTGATTATAAAGATGATGATAGTGAAGGTTATAATGATATTTTAATTTCAGTGCAATGAGAATTACTTGTAAATGAATCTATAGGGTTGAGTGGCCAGGATCTCCTGAATAAGCCTTTTAAGAACTCTCAACAGTGTTGGTATATCTACGCACAACAGCATTACAACAGCCAAAGGTGGGAACTGATACCTGTGGAATAGCCATGTAATAGAATAATAGTCAGCCTCGGGAAAATAAACAGAAAGGGTGTATGCTGCAACATGGAAGACTCTTGAGGAACTTATGATGTGACATAAGCCAGTCACAAAGGCAACAATACCATGTGATTTCATTTGCATGAGTCTCCTAGGAGAGTCAAACTCATAGAGACAGAAAGTGTAATATTTACTAGTGCAGGGGGGTGCTTAGAGGGTAGATTGAGGAGTTGTTTAATAGCTTAAGGCTAAAGTTTTGTAAAATAGAGTCCTGGAGAGATTAGTTCCACAGCAATGAGACGGTACTTAATGGCTTTAAGCTGAGCACGTAAACACTTGAAGAGTGGTAGACTCAAGAGGATCAACCTCTGTGATTTACACCATAATTAAAACTGAAAACAATCAGTGAAACTGGGGAGACAGCTCAGTCTATAAACTGCTCGCCACACAAGCATGGGGACCAGAATTCAGATTCCTAGCCTCATGTAAAGGCGAGACAAACATGGTTGCCACCTGTAATCCCAGCACTTGGGAGACAGTGACAGGGCTCCCCAGAGCAAGCTGCCTGGGTAGACTGGCCAGAATTGGTAAGCTCCAGGTTCAGTAAGAGACCTTGCCTCAATGAATAAAGTGGAGAATGACTGAGCAAGACATGGGACATCCCTTTCCAGCACCACACACACATACACACACACACACACACACACACACACACACACACACACACTGTGCATACTGGCCATATCTGCACACACACATGCAGATACATGTAAACACCATACTAACATACACATGTTATCAAATGAAGGTATAAAAAATAATAACCTTGCAAGTCAAGATGACAAGCTAACCCCCAGCTGTGACTCCCTTTTTAATTAGACTTTGATGAAATGGCATGGAAAGATAGAAAGGCTGGAAGATAAACTTTTTTTTGGTTTTTTGGGCATCACAAAAATCACACAGATTTAACCAAGCTAGAGAAATTAGAGCATGCTTGCCCATGGTTGGTTGGTTGGTTGGTTGGTTGGTTGGTTGGCTGGCTGGCTTTTCAAGACAGGGTTTCTTTGTGTAGCCTTTGCTGTCCTGGAACTAGCTCTGTAGACCAGACTGGCCTCAAACCTGGAGATCCACCTGCTTCTGCCTCCCAAGCACTGTGATCAAAAGCATGAGCCTTTACCTCCCAGCAACCTGCCCATGCTTTTTTATTGGCTGGGCCCAACAGGATGATGATAGAGGCAAGAAAGTCCCCCGGTGCTGTCTTTATGGGACACCAAGACAGAAAGGATGGAAGATGGACGGAAAATGGAGATAAGACAGTCATCACACTGCTGTGGTCTGTCTTCCAGCTGAAGTGTTAAGTCAGAACACAGAGGTGTAGGAACCTTTGTCTATGTTTGTTGATTGAAAACTCAGATCTGTGTACAGTACGAGTACACACAGTAAAACATTTGTCAAATGCAGAAATGGCTTTTTGCCTGAGCTGGACGATGGACAAACATCATCTACGGCCAGCAGGTAGCAAAGCCTGCCTCTGTTCACTTGGTCATCTCTCCTCTGCTGCTGCTTTCAATCACAGCTATTGCATAAGTGCTTGGGAGACAAAGCTCCAAATATTTCCTCTTTGGTCCTTTCCCAAATAATGTTGCCATGCACTGCTGTAGAGAGACAGCCAAATTCTACATCACTCAGATTGTTGGCCAGCCAGGGAGACAGAGAGATCTGAGGACCACCAGCAACTAGCCAATCACAAGAGCTGAGTGGACTACGGTGAGAGACTGTTTCTGATCCCAGGATTCTGCTGAGTGAGTGGCCTCTACACTCAACCCAAATGACCTTCTTCGGATGTCTTCAAATGTCAGAAGAAACTCAGCATCCATATACTGCATCCATAGCTGCAAACAGTGGTACTCTAGCCTGAAGCTGTGCTCAAGTTGCTCTCAGAGGTCACAGCCATTGATCATGGTGACTTCACAAAGTAAGAAGATGTCAAGAGCCACAGCATAGTTCTGCCAAAAAGTTTCCATCTTCCAGACTTTCTAAGACACGTAGACTAAAGAGGGGGCAGGCATGTTCTGTATGCCTCTTGCTCATCAGGACCTTCTCTTTAGAGAATCCTTCTAAGTTGGGGGTCTTGAGGTTTGGGATTTTCTGCAGTGATTTTATGGAACCCAGGGACTCATATATGCCCTCTGCCTTTATCCTCCTGTCTTAGGAATTTTTACTGCTGTGAAGAGACACCATGACCAAAGCAACTCTTATAAAGATAACATTTAATTGGGGCTGACTTACAGGTTCAGAGGTTCAGTCCATTATCATCAAGGCAGGAGCATGTCAGCATCCAAGCAGGCATGGGGAGCTGAGAGTTCAACATCTTCATCTGAACGATGCTAGCAGAATACTGGCTTCCAGGCAGCTAGGATGAGGGTCTTAAAGCCCACATCCACAATGACACACCTATTCCATCAAAGTCACACCTACTTCAACAGGGCCACACCTTCTAATAGTGCCACTCCTTGGGCCAAGCATACACAAACATAACACCTCCCAAGTAGCTATGATCAAAGACTTGTGCCACCAAGTCCTGCTCTGTCTTGGTTTGACTACCCTGAACCCCCTTTTCTTTCATGTTCCACTTGGAACCACAGGCTCACAATAATTCCTTAACCTTTGGGGACCAAGGAAGGCATGCAGTTCATCTTTCCCAGATGTCCTCACCCAAGCAGGAAGAAATGGGATCCTGCCTACAGTTCCAAATCACTGAAGCCTCTTGGACTATAACTGCTTCTAGAGACCTCACTTCCCCACTAGTCCTTAATCAGTCTCCTTGTTGGTTTCCTTCCCACTCTCTCACTTCCAGGAATTTCTTCCTGCTCTAAACTCACTCCACAGGACCTATCAGAACAACCATAGCCACGTGTCAGGGTAAAACAGTATGCACCTGGAGACACATTCTTGTACCTCCAGGTTAACATCATGGACACCTACAAGAAATCAGTTGTACCTGAAATCCTACCACCAGGGTGAGGAATTGAATCCTGACTCCAGAACAAGGCTTTGTTCCGGCCTCACACTTTATTCCGTCCTCCTGGTAACTCTTCATTAGGGTGAATGGAATATTCCCTTGAGTTTCCCTAATGTTCTGCTCAATTCATGGACCAGGGAATCACACATACTGTACTGTGTACATTGTATTACCGCTAACCTGCAGTGAATAAGAACATTTTGTACGCTCAGCTTATCACGGGGTGTTTCTTCACATTGGCAAATGTAGCAGAAGTAACATTATTAATATTTCATTTGGAGGAGGCAAAGTCGGGAATGTAAAGGACTCATTCCCAGCCCAGAGGTGAAACAAATGAACTGGCTCAAAAAGACATTTGGGTAAATTTCGTCGGCTTTCCCGTGACCTCAGCAATTCTTGCTTGCATCCTCCTTTTGGTTGCCTCTGAATAATAAAGTGTGTAAAAGGTGTCTCCAGCACTGTGGGGTTGTCTGCTGTGGTAGAAGACAGTTGTAATGAAGCTAAAATGCTTACATAATAAAGAGATCTACTCCTGTCTGTAGGCAAAAGAAGCAGATACAGTGACGCTTAAATTAGATCCGACTTCCCCCATAGAATTGGCAGCATGTAAATGAGGCTTGCACCACCCCACAGCCAAGTAAAACCGGAGAAACTGCAATGGCAACCTCCTTCCAGGCACCCTGGTCAGGTGGTTCACCCATCCTTAAGGAAGCAAGAGCTGAGATGCTGGGACTGTGACTGGAGAAACGCCAGCCAATCAGAGTTCAGCTGGCACACACATGCTTATGAGAAGGCCACAGACCACAAGTCAGTGTTCATTTCCACCCACCCACCAGCTCTACCCAGCATCTCCCTTGCAAGCAAATAGACAGCATTACTCAGATTCATCTCTTATAGGAGAACATGGTCAGGTGTTTCTGGATTCCATTTCAGCAGTCACTGAGGAAACTGGTAGGATAACTCTGGTGCCATCTTGGAAAAAAGACATTTATCTAATGAAGGCCTTGTTGGAATGTAAGCAAAAATGCCTCCTGGAAGCTACCATGGCAGTGTAGGATCATGAAATAAAGAACATAAGGAAAAAGCATGGACACTATAATTACAGCCCATGCAGTCCTTGTCAGCCTGGGAGGCTTGGGTTTACATACGCATGTGTGCGCACACATATGCGGCGTACTAGTGCAAGGATGTCTGCACATGTATGTGAAAACTGGAAGGTTACCTTATCCAAGGTATCCAGTCACTTCAGGATCTATCTGCTTTGGTTTGGGTTTGGTTTGGGCTTTGTTTTGTCTTGGTTTGGTTTTGCAAGCTGGCTAAACTGGCTTGCTCGAGGGTCACACAGATCCACCAGTGTCTGTCCCTCCAGCACTAGGATGGTATGTAGTGCATTCTTCCACCCTCAGCTTTCTTCCATGGATTCTGCACATCATTCAGGTCCCCATGCTTGCAAAGCAAGCATATCCCCTGGCCTTGGTGCCTTTTTATGTTTCAGTTTCATACTGCACAGCAAACAAAACATGGCTTCGTCAGAGTTCTAGTACTTAGACAGTTTGGTGCCATAATACTGTTCAAATTTGACTCGCTCGCAGTACGAGGTCCATTTCAATGGTTCCAAGGAAGTGTATAGGAGTGGTGGCATGATAGAGAGGTCAGTTAGTCGGGCTGGGGTGGAAGGTGTGAGGCAGGTCCATCTTTTTCTGGTCCATCTTTTTCTCTCCAACATCACCATAGGATTGTTTCCCACTGTGGTTCCTGGGGAAGCCCCCTGACTGGCCAAGGAGGGGCTTTGAAAGTATTTATAAGGTGATGTGCCCACCTACCCAAGGAACAGTGCATCTGAGCTCAGGGTTGATTCTGAAGCAAGACTCAACAGGAACCAAGAGCAACCGTCTGGGAAGCATCTCTCCTGCCAAAGCAGTTCTGTGGCAGCCCCCTGGCACTTCTGGTACCTGTGTGCAGATGGACACTTTGACCTTGGCCAGAGATGCCCAGGACCTCTTTTTGTCCACACTGGGTCTGGCCTTAGCTAGAGTGCCTCAGAATCTCGGGAGGGGGAGCCATCTGCTGTGGGAGGGCTTGGCTGTGGGTCCTCTCAGGAGACAGGTGGTCAGCAGCAGGGAGACCCACCGGGTTGAAATAATCTGAGGCCAGGCAGGCTGCTGACTGGAGCTCGCAGCAAGGCTACGGCAGGTGCGGAGGGTGGAGAAGCTGGCAGCTCGGAACTGGGTCACTCTCAGTGTGGTCCTGAGTGAAGTTTCTCAACCACAGGTTTGACAGTGCCAGGAGTTAGAGAGAAAACCAAGGGCTTTGGGGATATGAAAGGATCCTGTGAAGAGGACTC